>PVJL010006446.1:0-91738 GCA_004026885.1 Lyroderma lyra | reverse complement strand
CACAAACATGGATATGAATTTATATTTAGTATAAATACATACTTTATATAATATTTGTTTCTTTTAATCTCTGTTTTCTCTAGTTTGAAAAACCTAGGGAATCCCAAGATTGGACAGTATTTAAAAAGTTTATTATTAATTTATACCCTGCTGTTTCCTAAAAAGGATTTTCGGTCGTTCCCAATGAGAAAACATAGTTTCAATAAAACCAAACCCATTAAAATCTATAAAAAACAAGAGGTCAGTGATCCAGGAGAAAGGGGGCATATTGGGGTGTATGGGAAAACGCCTCTAAACATTGTCTTGGCACCGAGAATGCAGAGGGGTCAGTGAAACATGCTCTCTGGAAAGCCGCCTGTCACGAACGGCCTGTATGAAGTGACCGCCCCGTGGGGAGTTTGGGGGACAGCCCGTTTTGACGGTTTCTGTTGAGCCATTCATTATGCCACGGCCCCAGTTCTGGCCCCTCCACCTGTCACAGGCTGGTCTGTGCCCCTCACTGGCCCAGATTTCATTTTCACTTACGGGGCCCCCACCGTGCTTGTTTGGCCTGTCCCTCGCTGTCATTCCTGACTACGTCTCGTCGTTCCGGGTAAGAAGTGCCGTTTGGTCGCCAGAGCCAGCGCACTGCGCTCCTTGATGAGGAACGTCATTACGACTGTCTGTCTCCAGCGTCTCTGCCTTGTCTCGTGGGGACGGGAAGAGGCTGCGCAGGCAAACCGAGGCAGGAGCGCACGTAGCGGGTCCTCCCGTTCGGGACGAGCCTCTCGGCTCAGGTCCGAGCCCGCCTGGGACACGAGGGCTGAGCGTTTCCTGCTCCCCCTTCCCTGGTCCCGGACGTGGGGGCTGGTTTTCTTCTTGGTGTCAGCTTAGGGATGGAAGTTTGACTGGGTAGAGGGACAGAGGGAGACACACACAACACATCCCCGTAAATCCTCGTTTTGCACATGTGCTGGAACGGTTATCCGCCCTGACATAGAAGCTGTCCCCAGATTCCTATGCAGATCCCGGCTCCAGGACCGGACTGTCGTTTTCACCCGGGCTATATGTCACTCACAACGATTTTGTCCGATTCAGTTCTTTTCACACTGCTCACTGCTCCTTTGTCCCTCAGCACAAGCAAACAGTCTTCCAAAAATACCCCTCTCAGTTTGAAGGACGATTAATGAGAAACATACCAGAAAGGTCATTATGCCTATTTTCTGGCCAGAGCCCTTGGAGTCACCCAAAGGGAAGCTAAGTGTGGTTTTGACATTCATTATTGGCTGAACCCCGACTCTGTGCTTCTGAAGATGAGATTGGCAAACGGCTTCCACAGCCGGACCCCACAGCATGGCGTGTGCTTGTGAAAGGGGCTCATCTGGTCCAAGTTTTGCGGCCCTCGTAGCACGCAGAGTTCAGCTGGAAGGTGACGCTCGGGTGGTATTTCCTTCCACGGGCGAAGAACTGTCCCTGAGACCCCCAAGTTATTATGAGCCACAATATTCCATTCATCCTGGACTATTGATGCGTTGTCTGCCTAATTGCGTCGTAGCATGACAGATCAGGACGGTCATTTCACTTGTTCAGAGAGAAGAACATCGAATTACCGGGTCATAATACAATAAATTTTTTTCAGAAAGAATGTTTCAAGAGGGAGATCAAGAAGAAAAGTATTCACAGGAAAATTAGTTTCAGCCTTCTGGTTCTTTCCATGTGCCCGCCCTGTTTTCCCTTCTGGCTTTGCTTCTAGGTCGCTAAACTTTGGTGACACTTCTCCTACATCTTAACGTTTACCCCAATGCCTCTCCTGCTTACAGCCCCCCAGCACCCTCTGCTCCCTCCGATGCTGCCTTTGGAATGTTTGGGATCAATCCTTCTCGCTGCCAGCAACTCCCGCAGCTCAGCCTGGCCGTAGGCTCCTTGTGCAGAGCCCTCCCCTCCCCTCCCCTCCCCCCACAGCAAACAGCCCAGGAGGGTGCTTAGAACAGGTGAGAAAATGGAAGCCTTTTCCCTCTTCCAGGGCCTGCCTCCATCATTTCCTTCCTTTATTCCTTAAGCCGATGCTCAGCTCCATCATGCTGCTTTTATAGCTGCTGTTCAAACTTTAATGAGGACAATCAATGCTTGCTCTGCGTTTTTAAAAAACAGATGAGAACTCAGAAATTACAATGTCCAACATCGCCAATTGAGTCAACACAATTATATTAAAACTGTGAATTAAAAACAGGATCTTACAAATTTAATACCTTAAATTACAGACAGCCAAGGACCAGATGCCCCCGTCTCACGGTTATGCATGCTACGTGGCCGTCCCGCCGTGGTGACCTTGCTGTGGCAAACAGCAGACTGGCCCGTTCATGCGTTTGCCACCCGAGGGGGCCAGTTGCCGTTGATGTCCCTCTGGGATGATCAGAATCAGGGTAGCTTGCTTCACGTCTGTCACTGCAAACCCTTTGAGGTCGGATCCCCCAGGTCTGAAGTGTCCGGTACAGCCGTGGAGATCCGTAGCACGGTGATTCTTTCCTCCCGAATGTCCCAGGTAAAAGGCACGGGATGAAAATAAGTTTCGGGCCCTGACCTTGGAGCCTGACCAAGTACCACCTTCGCTCGCGCACGTATGTCACTTATGGTGCCTATTGTTTTCTCCACTTTTATTCCACGGCCTGAAAACAAAAGAGACTCAGTGTGGAGGTCACAGTTCATCAGAAACAGTGGCCCCAGGCGCGCCCCTCTGGGCCCCCCCTGCATCGGCATTGACCGGGGCAGCCAGGGAGCGCGAGGGCTCCATTCAGGTGAGGGTGCAGGTGACTTCGCCGCCGTCGGGACACGCGCCCTCCCGCAGAAGGGTCTGAAAGGACTGGTCGCCGGACTTCATGCCTTTGCCTCCGATGGCAGTGATGGCAGACTCGGACCCCGGTGTCGGAGAAGGCCTCGGGTCAGACTCACACGTGGGGGTGAAATTCAGGACACTCGGACGGGCGCCTTGGCGTCCTGCGTGGGGCATGTGACAGAGGCGCAGCTGGGCAGGCGTCATGTGTGGACACGTGCCACAGACTCACCTAGTTCCGTGAGGGCTCGCGAGTGACACATGGCCTTTCCCAGCCGTGGACGCTTCTGGCCCCTCCGGTCTTCGCCGGCTCTTCCTCGTCACCCCCCCCCCCCGCCCCAGCTTTTCACCGGGGGTCAGCAGGGGTGCCTCTCTCCGTGGGCCCCCTCGACGTGCTGACAAGGAGGGGAGGCAGTCAGGCCCCGAGAGGACGGGCAGAGGCTCTGGGACATCCCGTGACCAGGCAGCCTCGCCTTTCCGTCCCTGGGAGGAGTGGTCTCAGAGCGCACTGACGTCCCTGCACACGGCAGCGACCGTCCGCCTTCGGCTACACTGTCCCTCTAGCGACAACGCCTCCGCCCCTCTCCGGGTCACGACTCTGGCTCTCCGTCGGAGGTCCCTGCCCACGCTCACCCCAGCAAGCCCCGGCCGAGTGCTGCCCGGCCTTCTGCAGCCGTTCTCCTCTCCCGAATGGGGCCGCCGTCACGCAGGGTGCCGGGCAGATGGCTCGGGGCTCTGCGGGGGCCTCCCCGTCCCTTCCCGTTGCGGGTGGCAGAGCCATGCTTTACTTCCTTCCGTCCCCAGGTGACTGACCAGTCCAGTGACACCTCTGGCTCCCTGTCCCCTCAGTTACCAGCTTGATCTCTCAAACTAAGACTAGGAGATAAGTTCCATTTTTCCGCCCGCATTTCGGGGTTAGTCGCGGCTGCCTGGGTTGAGGGGCTGATGGCAAAGAGCCTTCTTGACTGATTGGCTAGAGGGCCACACACCTGGGCTGGAAGAGGTGACTCCGGGCTCACCTAAGTGATGCTCTGCCCACGATCGCAGGTGGGATTGTGTTAAAAAGAAAACTTACGTAGCCGTCGACCACGACACAGCATCTCAGGCACGCTCCCTTGTCTTGACCAGCTCTTTCCCTTCCACCTTCCTGCAATTTCTCTCCTTGAGCCACATCGAAGCGCCGCCGGTGCCTAAGCACACAGATGCTCACTGCGTGTCAGGCGTTTCCGCCACACCGTTCAGGGTCCAGTTACGGCGCCGTTTCAACCTGGCTTCCTTCATGAGTGTCACACAGGAATCTTTTGCTCTGCTTCCCTGCCCTGTGGCTCGTGCACAGTGTCCCCTGGTCCCCACTTCCTTTTTTTACCACCCCTGTTAGCATGTCACAGAATCTTAGAAGTCTCCCCTCATCTGACTCTACCCCTCACCTGTCTCCCCTCATCTGACTCTACCCCTCACCTGTCCTTCACTGGTGCCAGTTTTACAGAGGGGAACACTGAAGCTCAAAGGAGTTGTGTGACACATGTGACAGCATTTGACAACTGGAACCCAGGTCACCTGACAGCTGCTCTTCCCAGTGGTGAAACTGAATGGCGACGGCAGACCAATTCACGACAATCAGCAGCAAAAGATTTTGCTTCAAGTTAGTCCCTCCAGTAGCTGGGACGTCGTTCAGCAGAACCTTCCGTGGGATTTGTTAGGACAGCTCTTTGAGCATCAGCTTCTCATGAAAAGGGATGTTTTCCTTCAGGTGCAT
This sequence comes from Lyroderma lyra, assembly GCA_004026885.1. Classification (NCBI taxonomy): domain Eukaryota; kingdom Metazoa; phylum Chordata; class Mammalia; order Chiroptera; family Megadermatidae; genus Lyroderma; species Lyroderma lyra. The sequence continues at coordinate 87,173 of PVJL010006446.1, read as the reverse complement.
TATTCTTTTCTATTTGCATACCAATGCCTTGCCCAACCTTTTCCTGGGTCCCTCCCTTTCTCCTGTGCCCACCCCTCCTTGCCTGTTTCTGGGCCCTGGTCTCCGTGCTCGCCCCGTCTGTCTCCTGTCTTTCCTCACCCAGCGTCTGGCCGCCTCCCGGCTCCGGGCTCTGATGGTGAGAAGGCTGCGTCCGCTGGCTCCCATCGGGGTTACCAGCATTTGTCAGGTGTGCTTCCAAATTGGTTTCCAGCTAATTGTTTGGCTGCTGCATTTGCACAATATTGACCTTGTTTATCTTTGAAAGGCTTGAAATAACGAATGAAAACACTTATTAATGGTGTGCCTAATAAATGTTTCCTGAAATAGGAAATAAATGCAAGGCTGAACTCCATAATCATGAGGTCTTTGACTTTTAAAGGAAGGCTGAAACGAACTATTGCTTCCCAAAAGAATATACAGCATTTCTCTTCTAGCATAGTATAAAAGGTGTAGAAAGGTGATATGAACTCTTTCTTAGTTGGTTTATCTTTGCCAAGTCAAACATACTTAAATTTGAAAATTCGATTTGATTGAACAGTTTTGGGATTGTGAGGATAAATGCTTCAAGGTTTTGGAAAACTCATGTAATTATTCCAAATATTTATTACTCATGTAATAATTCCAAAAGGAATTCCAAACTTACTGAATAATTACCGAGAAAAGAAACCGCTCTGATAGCAGGCTTTACTTGACCTCCGTGCTTCTAAACCTCCGTGCTACTGACTTCAATATGCCTAGGGGGATAGAGAACCCCGTCAGTCCTTCAAACTTCAGCTCCTGTAGGCCTCCGTGGAGCAAGCAGTCACGTCAGCGGCAATTTCTATTTCTCTGGACAAAACTTTAACCACATTTTCTATTTATCTCTAATATTGCTGCCAGACGATGCTTTAAAACTACTTACATTTAAATGTATAGCGAAACAGCAACCCAATTAATTAGCATAGGCAGTATATGTGTAGGCTAGAATTCTAAAATAAGTCCTCAGAAAACGTCCTCTTCTATTTGAAGGGAAATAAGTTCTTATGTCCAAGGTTAATTAATGTCATGTCCAGGGCTCATTCAAATGAGCAGAAAAGAAAGGGCGCTGGTTATTATGAACTGTATGAATTTCATTTCCTGCCCTGTGCTGGTCGTGGTCGAGACTCAGTTCTTTTGTGAGCGCTGGACAATAGGCTTGGGACCCGGGCTTTGCTCCTTGCTGACCGAATCAGAGCTTCCCACACCCGGCGGCATCAGCGAGGTTCAGACCGAACACTCCTACGGTACGTGGGTTTTCTCATACCTGCACGGTGATTCTACTGCCATCGGGAGTCTGGGACCCTCAGTGTGCGTGATTTGGGACTAATTTCCGAACCCTTCCGAACCTTACTTTCTTTGTATGATACTGGAGGAAACAGCACCGATCGGGTCGTAGGGAGGGTCACATAAGATAACATACGTAAGTGGCTAGTCATGTGCCCTTTTGTGCACCCCCCCCCCCATAGCTTAAATGTGACTTTCCTAAAAAGGGGATTGTTTCTCTTTAACTTCAGTTGCATTCAGCTGACTTGGGGATGACCCGTGTCTTAGCCTGCATCTCCTGGAGCAGATACTTAGAGAAGGATTAGGAGATAATACTTTACTCGGAAGGTTTAAGTCTTTAGTAAGAATGAGGAAAGAATCAAGTGGATGAAAATATCACGAGAAACAACGCAAGGGGATGGCTGCCATGCTAGCCATCACGTCCCCATGAGCTACTGAGAGACCCAGGAGTTAGATCAACCTGCCTTAGATCAGTCTATTAGAGGGGAAAGGAGAGCAAATTGATCTACTCACTCACTCCTCTCTCATGTTTCCTGCTGTTCAAACTTAGCTGCTTGGAGTTGAAGGCCCCTGAACTACCATGTTGCATTATTTGGTTCTTCTGCAAATGCTTGGAAAGCCAGATCCTAAACCCTGTGCTGTGGCGTAGTATTTAAGTTTAGTCATATTTTAAGGGACCAAAGACATGAGTCTGGTTGGCTTCAGGCCAGACACCTGTGTGAAGCCCTTGCGGGGCTGGGCGGTGGGGATGAGGCCCCGGACTCCGGGAAGTGAGTGGAAGTTTGAGAGGCCACCTCGGATGCGTGCTTTATGACGCGCTGTTTTCCATTGCTCACATCCCTCCTTCATGGCCAGAGTTACTGCAGGCCTATCCCTTGGGCTCACCTGACTACAAGAGGTCTGGGTAACGTGAGGCAGAGTGTGGGTCAACGGTAAAAGTTCTTTCCTATCAGCCCCCAGCCGGTAAATGATATCTAAAGCCACGAGACTAGATGAACTCACCGAGGGAGACAGTTTTGATGGAGGCGAGAAAATGTTCAGGGACTGTCTTGAGCCATTTCCCCGCAACATGGCGAGGTACTCAAGCGAGTAGGAGCTGGCGAGGGGAATGAGACGGGGTAACCAGGGAGGCAGGTGTAAGCAGTCACCTGCAGATGTCCTGGGGGCCAAGTGAAGGGAATGGACCAGGGAGGAAGGAATTCTTTGCCTCGTGCTGATGGGAAGCCATGGAGAGCAGGACGGGAGCGGACACCGGGTTTAGGAAGCCCATCGGAAACCTGGACGATAGCCACTTCGGTGAACTGGTGTGACTCGAGGCGAAAGACAGACAAGTATTTCACAGAGTTTTGCTATAAAGAAGATGAGTAAAATGGGGTGGTAAATAAAGGGGTAATGGAGTCAATCGAGCGTTTTTGTTTCCTGATGTTAAATCAGATGAAGAACTTTATGTTCATGTGTTAATGGAAGTTATTCAGTAGAGAAACACGTGATGCAAGTACGAGAGGCGGCAATGCGAAGTGGCTGAGGGAGCAAGTGGAGGAACACGGCGGGCAGGTGGCCGTGCTTGCCCCGGGGGGAAGGAGATCAGTTAACACTATTCATTTCTAATCTCTTTGTTTCACAAAAAAATTCTCATTTCTCAACTCAAAATTTAGAGATCAGTAGTTTCATTTTTCTTTCCTTTTGAGCAAAGTTAATTCCAACACATTGCCTTGTTCTGAAACATTTTGGGAAGAAGCACCTCCAATTAGGTCAACAGCTTTCCGACTTTTAAACGCGAATGTTTTAACCCTGGTAACACTTTTATAATTAGTAAAACACTGACTGGATTTAATTACTATAATCCTAATACTATCCCCATGGTGCTGGGGTGGCCAGATGTTCAGCTTATATTTTACAATAATTGTGTAACGGAACCTCTGAAGAAGCTTTAAATTATTTTTCTAGGGAAAGTAGCTCTTTTCGTGGTGAGCCATAAAATTTCAAGTGGAAACCACATACTCTCTCTCTGAATAGTATTACATTTTTCCAGTAGTCATGCTCAGCTACTGTATTTATTTCAAAACGTAACTTTTCTATTTACATAGGAAAAAAGCACTTTTTTATAATAGAGAAACAAGGTAAAATTAAAAGTCAGTGATTGTACAGGCCTGTGATTATACCTAATTTCTACCATCTGGTAGTTGGTAGTGTGTGTGTATATGTTTCAGCTGTGAATAAAACCAAGGGTAGAATTTAACAGTCCTTTTTAGTTAGCATGTTAATTTCCCATTTTAACAAGACCTTTTTTTTTTGATACAATAGTTGACATGAATCCCATAAGTTTCATTACTTTTTTTTCTTGCCCTTTTAATAAAAACCAGCTTGCACATCCTCAGCATTGCATAAAATACCCATTTGTAATTATGCCTAACCTTTCCCAGCCTCTGGGTATAGTCTGCTCATTAATCTTTAACCTGACAAGCCTTGGGGGTTGTGAAATGAGTACCTCTATGTATTAGAGACATGGAGACTATAGACAAGGGGTACAAAAGGGGTAATTAAGAGGAGGTAAGAAAAGAAATAGAGCAGAATTAGAGAGATATGATTATATTATGGTTGGGTGTCAATGAACAGCAGGGACAATAGAATGGAAATCATTAGAGACAGAGTTCAGGAAATAAACGAAGCTATACATTTTTAGAACAAAACCAATTTAATCACGCCCTGTCCTACTGTAGTGAAAATAACTTGCACCAAATTGATCTAAAATAAAGATTTACAAATATAATCATGCAAAATATAGATTGGCTATGCTTTTACAGTCATTCCCCGTATGCATCCTTTCATGTTGTACTGAAGTAGGACAAAGGACGTATTCTGAGTTAAACTAACACCATTGCCTGAAAAATTACTCTTTTAATGAGAGGGACCTGTCCTATTTTTATTTGTGCAAATGTTGTTTATTTTAGTGTTGGGCATTGATGAAGAGAATTCACGTGAGTGAAGTGTAGATTTCTTCATAGCCTGTTTTCTGGCATATAAGATTTTGCCTAGGCATTTTTGTGTCACCTGTTGAAGATTTGCAGAAATGGTTTACATAAGTTTATGCAAATATTTGTATATTAAAATATTGAATATGCCTAATAATAAGGCAAAAATTTAAAAAAAATTGTGGTGATTTTGTTTTATTCTTCAGAAAAAGGAGCATCACTGTATGATTGAGCCTTTATAACTATTCACAATATGGTGAGAAAGAAATTGGGAGATATCTTTATGCCTTTATGTTAAACAACCAATAGTATAAGCTAATTTTGTGGTCACATCCTACCTGGATTTAGTGGTATTTAGAGTAACAGCTAAGTCACTATGATTAAGAGACTGTAAAATGTAGTGAGTAAAGGAAGTTAGAAATTACTGTCTGTCTCATGTCACTTGCTAGGAAAGAAACAACGTACTTCTATTCAGAGGTGATTTGCAAGAGCTCCTCATATGGCCCCATCCAACCAAAACAGGGCCCACCAGAAAGCCCAGTCCTGCCAATTGCCTTGTAGAAGGGACAACAGGAACTATTTGGTGCACTCAACTAAGGATCACCGCAGCAGATCAGCTGGATACTGGAGTTCAGGGGTTATTAGCTGGGGGTAGTTGGAGGACATAGGTCTCATTGAGATGGTGACATCGGAGAAAAATCAAAGGCAATAATGAAATGAATCATGCAGATGTCTTCAAGAAGAGCCCTCAAGGTAGGGGGAGAATCCAGTGCAAAGATCTGAAGGCCAGGCTGCCCCTGTCATGTTGGAGGACATTTGAGGACATCAGAACATGTGGCTGGAGCAGGCTGGGAGAGAGAAGATGGGTGGAGAGGAGGACAGTCCTCTACTGGGGGGGTGGGCAGAACATAGTAGGTGCTCCACGCCTTGTCATGACTTTGCCTTTACTACAAATAAGATGGGTGTTCTTGTGGGGTTTTGAAAACAGCTGATGTCCATTTATGGAAGTGGCTGGCTGTTTTATTGAGACTGGCATCCTAGGGGAGCAAAGGTAAAAGCAGGGAACCAGTTTGGAGGGTGTTGCAGCCATCCGTGTATTGAAGAGATGAGTCGTTTTCCAGATAGTTGGCCTTTTCTTCTGGACACTCAGGTAGATTCCGGTGTCCCTTACACTTAACGTGGCTGTGACTCAGGAATAAAGGTAACATATACCCATCATTTGTCTGGCCCATACAATAATGTGTGTAATAAATCACTTTCTTCCCCATCTGTCAGCTGAGTGGAGAGAATGCTAAAGTAGAACTCCTTGGTACAAGGAGCCTGGGTATCTTGCGATCCCATGGAGCTGACATTTTCCCTTCCCCGAATTGCCTCATCACCAATTACCATTAATATGAGTAAGATACAAACTTCTAGTGAATATAGCCACCTAGATTTGGGGTCTATTTGGCATGGCAGTTAGAATTACTCTACTGTAGAAATGTGACATTGAAGTGAATTCTGCTTATTAATGGTGTTGGTTTAGCAATTAGGAGACAAGTGGCATGGCAGACAGGCTGCATCAGAAGCTGAGAAGCCAATGGTTCATGTTGTGTGGTTGTCAAACATTTGGCAAAACTCTCTCCTGAGACACTTGGCAGGCAAACTGCACACCTCCCCGCCGGTAGCTCTAGGAGGTGGTTGGTAAGGGCCAAAGTGTTAGGCCATGTCCACTCTTGTTGGCTGCCTCCTCCCAGTGCCTTAGCAAAGACAAGCTCAGGCAGGAACTGGTTTCAGGGAGAGATGGAGCGGATGGAGGGGAGATTAAGTATCAAGGACCTGACTGGGTTGGACTGGAAAGCATGAGAAAGACAATTTAGAACGGTTTTGAGAGATACACACACCCACTGAAATTTCTCAGTTGAACCAAGATTCAACTTTGAAGCCAAGTTCGAGTTAAGGACGGTAGCAGCCTGTCAATACCAACTGATTGCCGGATGAGTTTGAGGTCTCAGACATGAAGTTGAGAAAGCAGCAGGCATTATGGGAGAGTGGTAGTTTGTGAGCAAAGAAACAGACTTGAGAGCGATGTCTGGGGAAGAGCTTTGGGTGATTACTAACACATGAAACCGATAGGAATGACACAGGTAAGAAGCCTGCTCCTTTAGAGACACCATACAGAAACTATGAGCCCGCAGAATGAATTTCACTTTTAGATTAAAAAAAAAGAAGAAGAAGTAGAACTTCAATCTTGCAAAGAAAGGAAATAATGAACTATTTATTGTATTTTTTTTTTGGGGGGGGGTAGTTCCCTGGCTGGTAATCGAACCCAGGCCACAGCATGGAGAGCGCACCGAAGCCTAGCCACCACCCCACCAGGGAACCCCATGAACTATCTATTTATATTCATTTCCCCCCTAAAGATATGAAACGAATTAAGTCTTCATACTGTTTAATATATTGATTGACCCTAGTGTCCTCAAAGGTCCTTAGGTCAGAGAGTCAGTCAGCTGTCAGTTACAGTGCTTGAGGGATCCTGTGGGAAGGGGAGGGATTTTGCTACGTGGGGTGATTGACACTGCTTCCCTTATCTATTCAACCACGTCCGTTAAGTTGCTATGCACTGTAATTTACATGCACTCATTTGAGTGAATTTTGAGAATATAAAAAATATCACCTTATCCAGTCTTATGTATCGACCTCGTGCAGGTTTCACCCACGTCTAGCAGCCCAGGAGGTTTCTAGGACTTTCTAGACTCTTCTGATCTCTTTCCCACCCTCGGCGTCTACCTGCAGAACTTCAGCTGTTGCATCGTGCTCACTTCTGTTTTTAGCAGATTCCAAACTCTGGATTCATGAGGGATATGCTCCGAGTCGGGTGAGACAGAACCCAGTCCGTCGTGCAGTCCCAGAGGAGCCAGGGCCGTGAAGGGTATGGCCCAGTCTTTGGTCCCCATCTGCAGGTGGGAGCTCCAGTGTGAGGCGTTGCCTTCTGGCTGCCCCGTACCATGCTGCATGGCACCGGGGCACAGATGGCCCTGCTAAATGCTCTGAGGAATGTTCTGCCCCTTACACTGGGATTCGCTCTTGGTTTTGCAATGGCCTGGGTGCTGCAGCGTGTCAGCTGGTCTCGCGCATTCTCACAAAGGAATTCTGTATTTATATTGCTAGCTCAGTGGACAAGGAGGGCCTGCAACTTCTTACTCTGCCATTGTGCATATCAGAGAGCAAAACTAGGGTATTGATTTTCAGCGCTTTTGCATTTAATTTTTTCCCAACTCATAAAACATTTACCACATGGTTTGTTTCTAATTTAAACATACTGTTGAGATATAATCGACCTAACATTATGTTAGTGTCATGTGTACAACACAATGATTTGGTATTTGTATATTGTGAAATAATCACCACAATAAGCCTATCGTCAGTTAATATTTATTAGTGAAGATTCAGCAATAGAGATGTGACCAAAATCAATTATAACATGACCAATAAATAAAAATTTACTTTCTGCCAAGTGGCAAATGCCTATGAATGTTGCCTAACAACATGCAGTAACAAATGGACCCTAAAATCTATACTTGATAAAACAGAGTAAGGTTTATTTCTTGCATATGTGTTAGTCCTAAGCAGGAGACTGTATTTTCTCCAAAGGTTTCTTAAGATCTACCAGCTGATAGGAGTTCCTTTTTGTTTAACAGTGGGCTTCTAAGATAGCTTCTGTAGCCCGTTTTATGAAGAAATGACACTGTGGAATGGATGTAGCAAAGGTATGTAAGCCAAGCTGAGAAGTAGCACCTATCACATCTGCTCATATGGCACTGATTAGGACTCAAGTCATGTGGCCACACGCAATTGCAAAGGACATGATTTATATAGTACAGGTGAGAGCCCAGGAACAAAAGTAAATGGATTTGGGTTAATAGCTAGCATCTTTGGCGATGAAATGTATCATCAGCTTGGATTTAAATACAATGAATACAATGAAAATTGCTCTATTACTGAGTATAGGAGGCAGACCTCATTCATAGGGAGTTGCTACTGTACAGATCAGGTATTTCATGTAATGGACTGTATTCATCTTCATTCAAATAGGAAAGAGAGTGTTTTAAACTCAAATCACAAAGATGTAGACTATACAAAGTCCTTTGAGAGAATCTAGAAGAGTCAAAGTATTCAAATATATTAAACTACAGCTTTTGCCTTCATTGTTCTCCAGAGATAAGCTTGTGATGTTTTAGTGAACTGTGAAGAGACAAAATTTGTTCTCTGGTTACAGCCTTTTCACAAAACTGGAATCACCCTGCAGGTGTAAGGGAACTGTTCTTAATTTCCCTAGCACTATCTCTGCAGGATTTATGCCTTCAAACAGTCTCTTGGGTTTGCTGGGACCAGGGAGAAAATATTTAACACCTTTCAGTAGACAAAGGTGTTTCAAACAGACTGGCAATCTTTTAACTTACATTCTTAGCAGTTTATAATAAAAAATAAATTTGTTTTGAGTATGTACATTCCTATATGCTTTTTTCTCAAAGTCAGTACATAGAGATGTAATTTGAATTGCGTGTATTAAAATGATGGCATCATTAACTATCCTACAGACAAAGTTTGGCTAAGCTGTAACTTTGAAAAGGGTAATAAAATATGGAATGTGCAAGTGTTCAAATTGATATCTAATTTTTCTATCACTTTCAACACTCAGTTACTAGAGTCTGAAGTATTAACATAAATTGAAAATATCACTGTTAAATTGTATCAACTTTACTATTTTTCTATTGCAACAATCAACACATCTATTATGAGAGCAAAAGTAATTATTATTGAGAAAAAAAAGAGCTCAGAAAAGAAATGAAACACACATTTAGATAGCCTAGATAGCCATAGAGATATCTCTAATCATTAGTATAAATAAGAATTTCAGTGTTACATTCTTTATTTCTTTATAACTGTAAGTGAAGTAAAAGGAGAGATGCAAATATAAGAGACTGGAAAGAACACTAGGCAGGAAACAGGAATTCATGGAAACCCATACAGGAGAGAGCTTCCAGACGGAGAGGGTCACCACTTGGGTGGAATGCCTATGCCACGACGGGTGAGTCAGCTGAGTGCAAACCTTTGTATTTGGTCACACTGGTGACATTCATTATTCATGAAATTGTGCTAAAGGATGGGTGTGAGGGCCAAATTGAAGTGGTTTAATACTTAAAGGGTATTTGAGTGGAAATAGACTTTCTGGAGATCTCTTCTGAGAATTTTTGTTGTGAAGGGGACTGGCAAATACAGGACAGTAGCCACAGAGAGGCATGCAAGGAGGAATTTACGGAAGATTCGCGAGTATGTCAGAATGCTGATGGAATTGTATCATAGAGAGAAAGAAACTTAAGGTGCAAGAGAGAAAAGAAATAACAGAATATTCTGGTCATAAATCTCCTCTTTCTCAACTCCAAACCCATTTTTTAAAACAATGTATTAATACATTCAAAAGCCTTTTGGTCTGGAGGAAAGTATTCGGTCTCATTGTATTTTCTAGATTTGTATCTTTATGATTAATGCTCAGAAGTTACTATACTTTTCTGTATTCCAATTTTGGATCTCTCGCCGTCACAACACTTAAGTACTTGTTCTAGAACGCCTGCCCCCATCTCGCCAGGCGTGTTCTGGTTCTCATTACCCTGCCCTGTTCATGTTTACGCCTTTCCTTAGCGTTGTCTTTGCAGCTAGTTTCATCTATTTATCATATCGTTTACTCTTCCAGTAGGACACCCTTAAATATAGACACACGTTTTCATAAGCTGGGATAGCCTCTAAAGCACTCAGCGGAACCCCAAATGAGTTTGTAGCGTAAATGAACCACCTAACAGATGCTCCTTAATTGAAATCTCTCCATTTTCAAAGGTGTTTTTTTTTTTTTTGATAATACTATGAATATAATGTCTTGACTTTTTAGTAAAAATTTTAATGAAAACCCACTAATTTAATATGTTTGTTAATTCTTGTCTGTAGATGTCATAGTCACTGTACTGTTTACTCAGACATTCGTAATGAATCTGGAAACTTTGGTCGCTACGTGGTTTTACATTACAATCCGGAGTTGACAGACTTTAATTTCTGAGCACTAGGGAAGTCAGTATAACAATTCTGAAGAAACACCACTTGTCACCTTCTATGGAGAAAGGAACAGGTTGGTATAGATGGATTTTGCTGTGTTAAGTCTGGAGATTCTACAGAGGGATTCAGAGAGCAAACACAGGCTTTATATGAAAATCACATTAGGTGTATACAGTGTTCTTCTCTAAATCTTTTGCAGGCTGGAGCGTGACCTCTGCATTTTTATACTATTACACACTTAATGCCGCTGTTGCCGAGGGCTGATTTGTGTCTTTGAAATTCACCTAGAATTCCTGCGACCTGTCTCCTCTCAGTTCCCCCTCTAGGTGCTTTCGTGCGTCCGTGTGACATTTTCCTGTCCATACAGATCAGTTGTTTATAGAGGAAAAATTATCCATGTCTGATATTTCTGTTTAAGTTAATAAATATTTCATCGCCACGTATCCTCTGTATCTGTAGAATCCAGCCATCACGTCAGTTTCTGAGTGGAAAAGGACATCATGACGGTGGCCTTTCGTCTCATTAGCAGATGGGCACTCGGTTTCTTTTAGGAAATCTATTCGTGATCATCTAAATGTCCCAGCATCACAATTGTTGAGGTGAAACTATCCACAACACCGTTTTGTTAAACAGATTTTACACATGGGTCACAAATACTGACACGTAGCGATAAACATTCTGAACGTGTCTGTGTGAAAAGCTGCACGCACAAGCACACGTCCCGCCGTGTACAGGCCGCTGATCGCTGGTGTTTGTTACCTAAGTCCGCGACCCAGAAAAGAGTGGCTATAAATCATTCATTTCCATTTTTCTTGTTGTTACCCTAAGACTTAACAGACAAGGCAAGATTTTTTGCCTTCCAATTCTCTTCATCCTCCGACTCGTCCCTTTGTTAATTAATGGGTAAAGTTACTGAGTCTACAGGGCTCAGAGCTAATCAGGGAGTTTCATTTATTGGTTTAGGTAAAAGCTCTCAGAATGTTAATGCATCACCCGAGGTGTGCCCGGGAGCACTCTTTCGGCAGGAAATACTTCCACAGAGAACCGTCTGGAAAGAGCGGTTAGCTCACGCTCGGAATTTACCTCTGCAGGCAGCGCCCCTTCTCCCAGCTCTCGCCCTGATAAATTATTCATTTATCTTAGATACTTACGTTTGGTAAAATGGATCATTTTAAATAGGGTTGGTTTTTAAAACTTTTATTTATATTTGGAGGCTCAGATACTTCTTTCCCTTTCCTGTGTTCCAAGATTGGGAGTTTTATTTCACACACCAACCATCACTATTTTGATTATTTTATTCTCACTTTTGATACTTTCATTTGGCCGTTATTGTATTCCGGACGGAAGTTTCTCGTGGCCTTTTCACCGGAAGACCGTTCCCTTGGCAGCTGTCTCCCTAACCTAAATATTTGTTCATGATCCTTCCATATGTTCCGACAACGCTGGGCGGAAGTACAGCCCGTCCTTCTCAGCAGCGCTCTTACTGGGTCTTCCCTTTGGCCATTCATTAGCCATCGTGGTAGCACCCACTTAAGTAAGTCGCCAGAGACGTGGCAGATTATAAGTTCAGTCTGTGACAGACCTTCCTTCAAGTGTGATCTCCTTGCCTTTCCCCAAAGGGGGAACAATGTGTACCAGGAAATGCCCCCATTCCCTCAGTTTGCTTCAAAAGCTGCAGATGTTTTTGAGTTTTTAGACTTTATCTACATCACGCCACAGGCAGACAGGTCCCGGGGACATCACCGCGGGGCCTGATCCGGGGAGCTGGCGGGCTGCCGGTGCCGCTTTGGTTCTGCGGTTCTTTTTGTCCACGTGCGGACTTTTGGGTTGATGCCATGCCCTGCTTGTTGGCAGTTCTGCTGCCTCGTGCCCTTCCCACCGGGTCTGCCGTTCCGACTCGCAGGCGCACCGCATGGGTCGCTGCAGACACGCCGGGCGGGACCCACCACGGGTTCCCTTGCTTTCTGAGCTGCTGGAATAGCTCCGAGTTGGAGGGCTCGGTCAGTGGGGAGTGGTAAGAAAGCCTCCACTCCACAGTTTTTAACTGTGTTTGTGATCCAAGGAGAAAACCGCACTTAACCGCTCAAGACGCGCGGACACCGTTGTTCGTGCGTCTCCGGAGCAGCCGGCGCTTTACTTGTAGGCACGCACTTCAGATTGCAGAACGAAGACGGAGGGATTCGGCACTCGCACGGATGCAAGCTGTGTCTCCTCGGGGAGCGTGCCCCATAGAGAGCGACAATTTAAATACAGTAACGAGTGCGGCATTTTGAGATTGATCTAAGTATTTCTAGATTTGTCCCCTGGGGTGGTGGAAAGTGGACTAAATGAAGTGGAGCTGTTTGGAGGATCTGCGGGGAGGTTTCTAAAGGCCGTCCTGATGCAGGAGCAATAATAGCACCTGTTTGCAAACTTTGTTCCTCAGTTTCTCCCCAATAAATAGAAAGACGACAATAAGCATCTTACGTGGCTGAGGAAATCCAGATGAAAAGGTAGGAATATTTACTGTGGTTAGTGCCGATGATGGCCACTGAGGAAATGATAGACAGAGGCTGTCGTACACACAGTCATGTGACAGGGAAAGTTGGTGGCCAGCTGACCCAAGATCTTCCCATCCAGATGCTCAGCACTCGGTCTGCCGAACATAAGACCAAGTGGGCTGCGCTTCAGATTTGTGCAAATTAAAATTCCACGTCTGCCTCAGTCAGCCTTCATAGGGGTGGGCCAGCTTCTTGCCAGCTCTGGAATGTTGCGAGTTGCTGAATTGTCCTGTTGCTCTCTTTTGTCCATCCCACAGTTCAATTTCAGGTGTGATACTTGCTGACCTGTTGGTTTGCTAGGAGCCCCGTCTCTACTAACCATCTTTCCAGCTGCGGCTCGTTGCGGATCAGAGAGCTGGCCCATAACCACGTGTGATTATAATTCATTCCAGACCGGTGCTGTCCGATACAGTAGCCACTATCCACATGGGGCTGTTGACATTGAAATTGCTCTCGGTTAATAATATTACAATTTCTGCTTTTATGAACTATATGAAATAGTCAAATGCACAGAAACAGGGAGCAGAGTAGTGACAGTCAGGGCTGGTTTGGGGGAGACTCAGAAAGTTGCTGTTTGATAGGCATAGAGTTAGTTCTGTAAGGTGTTTAAGTTCTGGAGTTCTGCTGACCATCTGTGTGCCTCTAGTGGACAGTACTGCATTGTACAATTAGAATTTGTGAGGAGGGCAGACCTGGTCTGCCTTCAGGATGAAGGAAATTCAGCTCCGTAGTCAGCTCTTCCGAACTCAGCGGCTCCGCGCGGCTGCGGCCACCGCGTCGGCGGGTAGCACTGACGTGGAACGGTCCCGTCACATGGACTTTCTAACCCTGGCCCCACTGTGCTTATCTGTTAGGGACTTTTCAACACCGCAAGACAAAGCGAATTCTGCGAACCAAATCAGGCACATAGGTTGTAGGTAACAGCCAACATGATTCAAACAAGTTTATCAATAGAAGAAATATATTCCCTCATGCAACTGGAGGGCTTCAGAATTGGTTTGCCTCAACTGCAGAATAAACTTGTCAAAACTCATTACTTTTGTTTACCTTCCTGTTCCAGGTCGTGTCAGCCGTAGTCTAAGGGCTGTCTTCTCAACACGGTCACGAACGGTTTGTGCTCGCGCACCGGGACGGCGCAGCCCTCCGATGCAGCAGCGTGACCCGTTCGCAGGGCGTGTCCTTTAGGTGGAATCGCACGTCTTTCGTGAACGTGGATCTAATTGACTTCGAGTCATTTATTTATTTATTTATTATTTATTTATTTTCTCTTCAGTTATATTTTCATCTTACTCCGTCCTGGCTGCCTCAGAGAGTAACACATAGCACCACAAGTTATTCTGGCAGAAGCTCAAAAAGATCCCTGTGTTTTGGGCCTGTGTTCACCCTTCCCTTCTTACATGACGGGGGGGGGGGGGGCTGCTGCTGCTTTAAATAGTACGTGCGCATCTTCCTGGGAGGGACTGTTTATCTCTCAGTCAGGCATATATTAAGTTGCATTTCTTCTGTTTATGTTTGCTTTCTGCTTATTTGCCAACCCTCTCGATTCCAGTTCTGAATTCCTTGTATCTCTCAGAATATTTTATCATGCTCCATTAGAATATATTTTTCCTTCTGTCTAGAACTCCTTTAGCCTCTAATTCATCGTAGCAACTATGTAGGTGGGAGTATGTGCTAGGTACCTGTAGTACCCTCCAGCTCCCACTCACGTCCTTGGGTAAGGACCGCTGCTTGAAGTTAGACATTTTGCTTTTGGTGGAGTAATTCCTCTTTTTATTCTTCTCATGGTTTTAAACTACTTTCTTTTTTGATTTCAATGGTAAACTATAACACATTTTGATGTTCCTGATATTTTGTAATAATGTATTGTCTCAAAAAAACAAAACAAAAACACCTGAGCCTGTTGTTCCACTATAAGAAGTTTATTGTAGTAAGTTCACCACTCTTAACAAATTGATAGCATCATCATATGCAAATGTAGCATTTTAGATGGCTTCCTAAGCTGTGTCATAGAGGACAACCTTGGTGTGATTGCAAAACACTTGCATTTGTCTGAGAAAGGATCATCACTTTTACCTGAATACAACTTTTAGAATGGATAAACTATGGACTGTCAGTGATAAGGAGGATGCTCAACAGGAAAAGATAAAGGACAGTCATCAGAGAGAGGAACT
This sequence comes from Lyroderma lyra, assembly GCA_004026885.1. Taxonomy (NCBI): domain Eukaryota; kingdom Metazoa; phylum Chordata; class Mammalia; order Chiroptera; family Megadermatidae; genus Lyroderma; species Lyroderma lyra. The sequence goes on along the minus strand of PVJL010006446.1, from coordinate 72,062 downwards.
CCATGTTTCTGTTTAGCAGTGAAGATAAGCGGACAGTTGGCTTCTAGCTGGTTTTGTAGTCTCTTTAAAAAATCCAAAAATATGGACACTTTTTAAAACATTTTAGTTTATCTACTACAGCATAAGCAGCCACCCCCAAAACACAGAGCCTCAAAATATCAACCATTTTCTCAGATCTCCAGATTTTGGGGGTCAGGAATTCAGTCCGGAGTCAGCTGGCAGACTTTTCTACTCCATGTGGCATCGACCAGGGTACCTGGATTGCATTCACGTGGTGGACGGCCTGGTTTGGAGTGTCCAAAAGGGCTTCTGTCACACATCTGACACTCGCTCAGGAATGCACTGAAGGCTGGGCTCAGCTGGGAGAGTCAACTGCAGGCTTCACAGACGGCTCTTCTAGTGCTGTGGTCTCTTCTTACTTGGAAGCTCAGGATTCCAGAGAGAGTGCTTCCAAAGGCTTGGGCAGAAACGGCAGGATTTTATTAGTGAAGCAAGTCACAAATTCATGCCCAGATTCAAGGACAGAGGGATTAGATGGGAGGAGTCTCAAAGCATTTTCAGCTGTGTTTTATCTATCCCATTCATCTTTTTGTTGTGTGCATTGCACTCTGTATTAGGTAATGGGTTAACTTTCAGCAACAGCTTCTAGGCTTTATGGAATTATAACTGTTGAAAGAGACACAACATATAATAAAGAAAAAAAAAAACAACAACAGTAAAAGGTAAACATATAAAACTCACCTACGTGCTAATAGTGAACATCACTAAAATTGCCTGCGTGGCGGCCACAATCCAATTTCTAATATTCATGTAGGTTAAATCAACTAGAAATATGTTCCCCTGAAATAGGCGATGTGAAAATACTGGAGTTTACACCTCGGAAGGAAAGTTGCTTACAGTTTCTGTTTTCCCGTTCTTTGAAATTCTCCGCCCTGCTAAGTGGTGTGACTTGCATAGCCTACGCTTCTGCGCCAAGTCCCAAACCAGTGGCTAGAACAGTCGTTTTTAGGAATATGACTCCTTTTCAGAGAGGAGAAGCTAAGGGGTATATAATGAAGACTTCTTCCCAGTGGATAAACTTTGACCTCCAGGCACATTACCCCAGGATGTCCGAATTGAATTCTCTTATTCTTGTCTCTCTAATGAAGTTACTGAAGGGTGCACATCTCAGGTTCTTTTTCCAGATGCCGTGGTTCCTGTTCATAAATTTTTCACATTTCTTCTATCTGCTGCAAAAATTAAACACAACCGACAGGAACCAAGATCAGATGTGCCCCGAGTGCTCTTTGCTAGGAGAGCACTCGTTAGGCCGTGGCGTAAGATTAAAAAGCATCAGCAAATGAAATGAAGATGGCCCAACTTGTTTTGATAATGATTATAGAATGGTTATGAATATTTAAATTTACATAAACATGAATGTATTAAGCTAGCAGACAAGAATTTTACAACTGGAGAAAATTGAAATAAAGCTAGAATACACTTAATTACCTAAATTACTATCAGTATCTATCATTACAAAGTGCCAACAGCACTGCAATTTTGTCCTGAGTCTCGAAAACACTAAACCAAAGAGCGAGTCTACATATATTCCTACAACCCCCAATGGAGGTACTGAAATTACACATGCTTTCACTAATTTAAAGAGGGACTTTCACACTGGGATGCATTAAAAAGAGAACATTTAAATAATAAGCAATTTGCTTTGCCTGTAATTGAATTCCCCTTGCTGTTATTGCTAATTATTGACAATATTTGTGATTGACTGAGAAGCTTTTGCATTCTGAAGCAAAATTATTTCTCTGCTGGATCTTAAAAGACAGTGACTGTCTTTTCGATATCACAGACTGTTACCATGGAAATGATTGTGATTTGAGAAATATATCAGCAACATGCAAAAAATGGCTCTGTACGGAGCATTCCCTTCCCTTCACTGCTCTGGGCATTGTACAGTCTTGCATAATAAGTACATGATAATGACTTCTCACATTTATGTAATGTGCCTTTGTTTTACAAAGTACTACACAATAGACGGCACATGGTGTATGCAACTATAAAGGAAAGAGTAGAAAAGTAAATCATAGGCAATGAAATGGAATTATTCTGTATTTTAGGGCAAATTTACAATTAAATTAGAATATAAACTGTGCTTTTAAACATCTTAACGTTTTGCGAGGGTATTTGTAAATAACGTAATAGCCATCGCAAGGAGAAAATCCCTAATCAGTGCTTCATTGGAAAGCAGATTTTCTGTCCCTGGGGCTGCTGCCTATGTGCCTGGCAGGACGGACGTCTTCGGCCAGCCCCTTAGAGGAGGCTCCCCTGCTTGCTCCACACTTCTGTCTCATTTGGCGCAGACTTTCGAGATGCCATTGAGAGAATCTCCCCCATGGAGAAGCTGGCCTAAGATGGCCTTATTAGTAGACTAATGCATATAGATGTCGCCTGGGAAGAGAGAGAATGGAGAAAATAAACGGGAGCCCTTAGGACGAGTGAGAGAAGAGAGATGAGGTAGCCACAGAGCTTTGGTTTCTGACTTGCTGGTTTCTTGTTCCAACACCATGAAGGTAGGGCTGCCCTGCCCTTCTCAGTTGAGCTCTGTAGCGGGTTTATGTTAACCCTGGAAGTGGAGAGACTTTGACTCAAACTGGGGTAGAAATGAGTCATGGAATAACCAACATCCGGGGGTGTCCAACCTTTTGGCTTCCCTGGGTCACATTGGAAGAAGAAGGATTGTTTTGGGCTGCACATAAAATGTGCTAACTCTAATGATAGCTGATGAGCTTAAAAAAAAATCTGTGCATAATTTTGGTCACGTTTTAAGGAACTTGATGAATTTGTGTTGGGCCGCATTTAAAGCCTTCCTGGGCCGCATGCAGCTTGCGGGCCTCAGGTTGGACAAGCTTGAAAACAGGCAGAGAAAATGCAGAATTAGAGATGAAATAAGGGTGGCAGCCAAAGCGAATTCTTCTGCTTGGGATCTAGGTCTGTGTCTGTATGTGCAGAGGTAGGACCGCTCATCACAGTTGTGGCGCTTAGAACTTCGCCTCCGTGCTGCCGGCCGTGAGCAAACCCGGACAAGGATGGGATTTACGCGGGCAAGCTCATTCGTGCACTCTCCAGTGCACTGCCCACCCCCACCAACAGCCATTAGTGAGGAAATCCGGTGCTGCCTTCCTCTGTGAGGCAGCCCTAGAGTTGCTATTCAATTCACGATCATTTTCCCAAATAAATTTGGGGAGGGAGGATATTATACTTTATTGCAGGGCTGTAATATTGCATGATTCCAAGAATGGCATCAATTATCACGCGACTCTTTGCAGCAGCCCCTTGCATTTGCCCCAGCCATTTTCCAGCCCCAGGAAGATACTAGAAAACTTACGATCCCCAAAATCCTCACGAGGAAGGAACTTACCTTTAATAGGACAACAATGATATCGTTACAGGAACCCAGTGTGGAGGTTATTTATAAAAAGCTAGATTAGGAATAAAAGCCATTTGAAGATGGGAAATGTCACAAAAGAGACAGGGCCAGAGGAGAGTTTAATTTAAAAACTAAACTGAACAAAACACAGCCAATACAACTGCAACTAGGAGGGAGAGAATTACAGCTTCCTGACCTCAGGGTGAGAGTGTTGGCCAAGCTCAGTGGCTCTGTTTACCAAAAATTGCGTTGACAAAAGCTGCAGTCTTGCCAGCTAACGTTACAAAGATCAAAAAGCAGAGCAGTGGTGGAAGCTGCTAGAAATTGAAGTGAAATAATGGCAGCATGAGACCCGAAGAAGGAATGAGATCTAAATTCAATGCATAAAGAGCCCCAAATCCGTGGCTGGCAGCTGAACTACAGGTGAATGGGAAGGCCCTAAGACACACATTGAAACATGAAAGAGGGATCAGAAAACATTTGCTTATTGAAAGATGGCACTGCACAGAGCCGTATCTGTGATTTCGATGTTTTCTAAATAATTATATTCCTCAACAGTGTACAACTTGAGTGGGAGAATGGTGAACACTGGAAGTGTCAAAGTACGGAGAATAGCTAGAAATTTAGAGGTGTGGAGAGTGCTAGAAGCACGGAAACTGCACAGATAGTGTATTCTATCCCTGCCCCAATGCTCAGGTGACTACCAAGTTTTGCAGATGCCAGGGAGACTGAGGGGGCTCAGGCTAAGATGGCAGCAGTAGAAAGCCATAAGAATGATGGTGAGATACCAGCAGCTACACACAGTGAAAGAGACACTGTTTGCTGTTTGAATCAGGCAAGTCCACTGCCTACTAAAATTTTTTAAAAAATCACCAGAAGCATACAACTGAACAGAGTTGCTAAAAATATGGCTTATAATGTTTACTATTCAACCAACAGTTACACAAAATGTAAAGAGATCTATACTCAGGAAATATGCAGTGAGTAGAAACTCAAGACTGTCAGGATATTGGACATAGCAAAGATGTTAAAGTGTTTTTGACAAATATGTTTAAAAATGTAATGGAAACCATTATACCAATGAATGAACAACTAGAATCAACAAAGATTGAAGAGTATATTTTAATTGTAAACTTAGATGCAAAAGAATCAATACTATATTAGTTAATTAAATCTACTTAGCTAATTAAAGCATACATCCTGATTGTATATGGGTTCTCATGCATGTGAAATTGGTTTAATTTTAGAAAAGCTATCATTGCAATTTATTACACTAATGGCATGAAGGACAGTTATGTGATGATTATCTCAATAAAAGCAGAAAAAACTTGATTAACCCCAAAAGACACTCTATAATCTAGAAATAAAGGGGAAGTTCTTTAACTTACTAAAGGCCACTTACCCAAAATGTACAGCCCAAATGTTTAAGTGAGAGACTTCACCACATTCTCATTTTAAGAGGGGAGAAAGGCCGTGCTCTCAGCCATCATGAGTTCTTCTTCAGATGTAGTTGCAAATATGATGAATGCTGTAAGACCAGAAGAATACAGTTGCAATCTTGGAGGGGATAAAGCTGTCATGTTTCACATGCTATAATTGTCTACATAGAAAAATCCAACAGACTCAATAAGTTATTAGAATAACGTATTTTAATAAACTTATTGAAATATAAAAAAATAAACTTTTACCTAGAAAATACAATAGTACCAAAATAGAATAAGATACTAGTTATGACAGCAAACACAACAAAAAAATGTTTTCTAAGAATGCACAAAACTATTCATAAAAAATTAATTATTAAATCTGTTACTGATCTTAATGATGATACAAATGAAGAGATACACAGTGAACATTGTGGAAGTATTCCAACTGCTTTTTGAGAGGCACCCAACAAAATCATTCTACAGTATTGGACTTAATAAAGGTCTGTAATGAGGTACAGCATGCTGTTTTTTTGTTTTTAAAGAAGAAAGAAAAAGCAAAGAGTAGAACTTATCGTACCTGATCTTAAGACACAGTCCAAAGTAATGGCCATACATGTTAATATTGTGTTGGCATAGTAATAGATAAACCAGTATTATAGAAAATAGAATTCAAAAATAGCACTGCATATATCCAAGAGGTGGAAATATGGTAACATTATGAAGTAATGATGAAAGACATCTTTTACAGTACATGATGTCTGGAAAACTCTGTCTGTACATGGGAAAGAAAGCTTAATCCCTCTTTTGTCATATGCAAAGATGGACATCAAGTGAATCAAAGTAAAACAATAAAGTTAATTGAAGAAAGAGTACCTTTATGGATTAGGGTTGAAAGACTCTTCTTTAATAAGAAGCAGAAAGCACAAACTGGAATTTAAAATGATGCCTGTTGCTACACCCAAGTTGCAAATTTTTGTTTTATTTCTAGATGAATGATAAACTGTGATAAAGTATTTGCATATCAAAACCAGGTCATTATCTGGGATATATAGGGAACTCGCCTGGCAAGACAAAACTACAATCATTAGAATACCAGTGAAGCATGGGAAGGGGTATGTTGAACAGGGATATGGATGCACAGAAGTGGTGCCGAAAAACTACAGGTACGCGAAAATGTGTCTGAACTTACTGATGATCAGAGAAATGCATACTTGTATTAAGCACTCACTTAATCTGCATCGGAGTCACGTGAATTAGAGAGGTCTCAGAACTTATTGTCAAGGATGTAGAGAGAAGAAATTCATCAGCCCTCCTTGTGATTGCAAATCACCTCCATAAGCTCCTGAGTGACAGTACCGACTGAAGTGAAGAATGTCTACTCCTTGTGGTCTAGCAGTAGTCCCTCCCCTGGGAATGTGCACATAATTGTCTGCACACATGTAATTGTGGTGTTTTATCATTTATTGTACATTCACACTTATCCCACAGATCTCTAAAATGGTAGATACGATTATATCCATCATTGCATTATCTGACTGCTAAGAAGTAAGACCCAGAGATGTCTAAACACTAGTGAAATGTGGAATACTATGTGGCAGTACAAAAAAACTAAAGTTACTGCGATTTCAGTAGAGCTTAGATGCAGAGTGTTTAAGGGAAATGCTGTAAGAAAGTAGGAAATGGAAGAAAGAAACGTATTAATTGGAAAGAATGTACAAAAGAATTAAAGACATGTAGGACCAACACTAAATGCCCAACAGGGATGCTACCTATTTAAAGTAATAACTCAAATGCGTTGAGTCGGTCCTGGTCAGCAAGGGGAAAATGGGATGAGACTGGAAAATAAAAGAGAAGGGACGCCTGATACCAGCGTGCGTACACACGTGTCATCACCCGAGAGCACCGTTAACCATGCATATACAGTTAGGAAATTTGAAAAAGTCACCAACACAAGTGTTGATGATATTTCTGAATTTTACAGAAACATTGTTGTCATATAAATGTTAACTTTCCTAGAAAATCATCATCTGAAGGATGGTTCATGTTATTCTGGGCATTCACAAACATGATCATATTAATGCCCAGAATTCTTTAGGCAAAAAAAAAAAAAAGAGTTTTCAGTTATATCACCGTATGTGCCCTATCTGCATCATCTCTCCTTGTGCCCGTCTGTATTTTGAATAACGTGGCCACGTTTGGTAAAGATGGACCCAGTTTGAATTTAGTTAGTGTTTTCATTCTTATGATTTCTGCTATGTGGTCAGTGCTGTTGAAGAAGAGGATTTTTAAAGGAAGGCGTAAATGGAGATTTCTGAGGGTAGAAGTCTCTGGAGAGAAGAAAGCAACACTTTTGTTTTATAATTTTTATAAGGGATATAGGAAGCCATTGGCTTTAATAGCGCAAGCGGCACATTAAGAAGCAGGGACAATTAAGTGTTGTGTGTTACATTTATGTAAAGCAATTTCTGAGGTGGTTCTGAAACTATTTTGTGTGAGCTATTGCATATTTCAAATTTGCCTTTATTCAATTTCCTGCACTTTTAGTGGCTGAATATAACATTAATGAAAGAGAGAAAATGAGATTGGAACTTACGAATCTATAAATAAAACCTTAATATTGGTTCTGTTGGAAGCAGCACTCGTGGCGGGAGCTGCACGGCTCATCGCGGGAACCTTCCCGGGACCTCGCGCACGCCCTGCGGTGGGTGGGGTCCTTGTGTTCGCCTTTCCTTTACCCCACTTCCTTAGTAGGAAAACTGTCCGTGTTCTAACTAGATTTCAGCTCATTTATAATAGAAAGAAAGTAAAATGACCCATAGACCCACCACCCAGATGAAACTATGGAGATGCAGAACCTTGTGTAAAGCTAAGAGTAATCGGACTGACTTCTTGTCATCTGCTCTGCTGCCTTTTTTTTTTTACACTTTCTCACATCTCGCTAGGATGCTAAAAATAGTATCCTTTCAGATGGGTATGCCTTAAGTTTTTTAACAAGGTCCTATCGATTTATTAAAATCGTATTGAGAATTTTGCTCTTGTCAGTTACGTGGGGGTAAGCGTTCAAGCACATCATCTGTTTTGCAAAATAGTCCTTCTTTGCCACTTTATGTTACGTATGCGTTTTGTCGTGAATGTGTCACCGAACCTTATCTCTTTCCCCCTATTCTGAGAGTCAGTGTTTTTTATTGTGGTTTTTAGAATTGATACAGGGTTATTAGAGAAGTGGATAGGCTTGTCCTCTAAGCTCGCTTTATGCTTTCTCTCATTTTCTATTATTTCCTCCTCTTCATCTACTGATATAAAAGATAAATATCCATTTCTTTTATTACTAGCAGTTGCCTTCAGCTGTCTCTAAAAAACATGTCTGTTTGTAGTGATAAACAGCAGCATATATTTATTCTCCTCTTTAAGATTTTAACTGTTTAATTCTTTCCAAACGTATCAACTTATACATTTTTTACTGATTTAATTTACATTTAGACCCAAACTGTTAGGATGAAATTTTATAATTGTTACATATTACATATCCTAAATCAAGGTTTTTCTTTTTAATTTGCATTAATTTACAACCAAAATATAAATACTTTTAAAAGTCAACTTTAGGGAGTTCCCTGGTGGCGTAGTGGCTAAGGCTTCGGCACCGTCAACACTGCAGCCTAGGTTCGATTCCCAGCCAGGGAACTACCCACATTAAAAAAAAAAGTCAACTTTATAATATTTTCAGGGTTTCTTTGTTGACCATTATTAGGGTCTTTTATCTGTATTTTCCTGTTGTTTGTTTTAATTAATTGCTCAGTCTCCAAGTTCATTTTAAACATATACGTAGGTGCTGTCCCTTCTTGTCTCTTCATGTCTCTGACTATCTTGACCTACTTATCGAACATAAGGTCAACTTCCTAGAGAATTCTTGAGAAAAAATGTATTCTTTTCTCCTAAAATCATTGAGGACTTTTCTACACTATCTTCATACATCATGAAACACTTAAAGTAGACATGTCATTTAAAAATTTTGTTTTGTTTTTATTGTTAGACTTACTGGGGTGACATTTGTTAGCAGGAATTACATAGGTTAAAATTTTTTTGATGTTTCTGTAATTTTTCTTCTTCTTGGATTTTTGTATGTCTTTTTGCTATTGAGGTTCTAAATTTTTATCTTGATACATATTAGTCTCTTTTTCATTTTCCCCTGATACTTAGGAAGCCCAACCAGTTTGTCTGCAGATTTAGTAATTTCTTTAACTCTGGAAGGGGTATGTGGGGTGGGGGGAGGCTTCCCCCTGTATTTTCTTCACTTACATTTCCTTTTGTTTTCACTTTTGCTTTCCTCTCTCTCTGGAACCCCAGTTACAGGGATATTGGACATCCTGGGCCCGCCACGGCTGGCCACCTTCTTGTTCATACGTGAGTGTGCGTCGTCAGGTTCTGGGTGAGTCCTCGAGGGTGTCATTCAGTTCCCGCTTCCAGTTCGGCGGTTTCTGTGTGCTCCTCACCGTGTGCCACGCAGTTTAACTCACAGCCGGGGGGTTCACCTTTAAATACCGTTTCCTGATTTTCGATCTGTCCTCGCTGTGATGTACGACATGTTTGAAAAGCCCGAGCCCAGTCTTCTGGCACGTCACGCAGCACATCTGATCCAGGCAGTGTTTCCCTTTGACTGTTCTGATTCTTCCGTGGCCCCTTCTGCCTCGCCGCCTTCCACAGGTCTGCGGGTGCTTGCTGCTCGCTCAGTCCTGCGTGTTGCACACACCCCTGCCAGGAAGTGTCAGGCCGCGGGGGGCTTTCGTATACTTGCAGCCCCAGTCAAAACGAGTTTTGACAAATAGGCTGTTTTGAAGAGTGCCCTGCGGAGTCGGGGTGCCATCACTTTAGGAAGAAATGCTGCTGGTGTTCTGTTCATTTCGCGCCACCTCCGCAGCAGGACGTCTTCACGTCACTCCGGGGTCCGTCCGTGGTCGGCTGTCTCCCTTTCAGTTATCAAGACGCCGTCCGCTTACTGTGAAAGATCTTCCATGGGAAAAGTCAGCTCTTTTATCCTGAAATTCCGTCTGTACCCGATCCGGCAGAATGCCTTCCGCTGTGTGAAATGTGGTAAACATCCTTCTAACTTCTCAGCACTAATCCCTCTTCCCTCCCGGTTCTGTGCTTCCCTGTGTGGTGGGTGAGAAGCCATTGCCTGCCTGAGGTCACATGGCCCCGTTTATGGCTAATCTGCCATGGATTTGTAATCTGACCAGGGGGAGCAAAACTCCTTGTTACCGGATCCAAGCAAGTGCAATGAAAAAGAAAATTAAGTTGCCCATTTTCCGGCCTGCCCACATGCATGGACATGCTTAGCAAGCACAGATTTTTTTCCTTGTGGTGGCGATGCATTCATGTATTTTATTAGCAGTGAGTTGTCCTGGTTCGGTAGTCATTTTTTTTAATGACTACCAAAAGTTTTAGTCCATTTAGAAGAAAGAGACTCTCTGTGTATTGACACCAAGATAAAGTCTTTGTGAATCAGCTCGAATGGAGATGGGTGGACTGTATGCCCAGGACTGAACGTTTCAACCCTGTCCCTTCTCCTGAGATTGGAAGACAAGCCCTGCTGTCATCAGTGACTCAGGATCGGTCCTTGTATTGGGAGCCAAAGAAAGTACCCCAGATTCGGGCTTTCTTTTCCTAATTAAAAGCGGTTCATAACTCTTATTGAAACGTGATGCAGTTCTTATCTGGGAAACTTAATTTGAAGAATGACCTGTCTCGTCGGCTGCACGACGCGTCTGCCTGGTCTCATCTCCACGCAGATCGAAGGAGAGTGGATTGTGTTTTAATATTCTCCGAAAGGACAGAGTGGGCAGGAGAATTGCAATGCAGTGAGTAAAGAAAAGTGGTCACTTTCACTTGATTTGCAGTGAAATTATACAAAACATGGTCAGACCACTCGGTGTTTTGAATTCCTGTAGACGTGTTATCCTCAAAATGCGGCTGGGACAGCCCCGAGCAGTGTGGTTTTCATCCTGAAAGTGCTGAATGAGCGCCCTGTTTTGCCTCCGTGTATGTGGCGGCACCCACCTGGCTGGATCCTGCCCTCCGGACTTACTCGGGTGCGTCACTGCACCGTCTCGGGGCCTGCCTCGGACTCTGGTGCTTCTGGAATCATTTCCAAGTCTGGTTGTGATGGGCTCCTTCGGACAGGAGCAGCGTGTGGCTGGGTTCAAATGCTCTGAGATGCTGAGCCTCCCTCACGGGGGTGGTGTACAGGCTGGTGTTCCTGGGTGAGGAGGTGGGACAAGAGTTGCTAAGAGTTGACCGCAGGCCTGGCTGGGAGGCAGTGACCCGAGAGCCTCCAAGCACGACTCCAGTGAGTGACGCTCCCCACCTGGATCCCCACACGGCTCCTGCTGAAGCAGCCCAGGACACCACCCCTCCTCCCGTGGAAATGAGAAAAATGATGGAACGAAGAAGAAACCATCTGCTCGGATCAGGGTTTGGCCTCCTGGGTCCATGCAGGAAGAGAACAGTCCCGAGAGTTGTTCATGTTTATCTTCCTTTTCCTGGTCGTCTCCTTTGCAAAACAGAACATCACACCTGTTCAAGTCTTGCACAGAATGATGAACAAACCGGTCTCGTATTCTCATGAAAACGTGTTCTCGAAACGCCAGCAAAATCGTTCCCTTAAAACACGGGTCGCAGCTGACACTGTGAGCCTGGCCCAACCTGCTCCCCCGTCTGTGGGTCTCTAACTTCAGAACCACTGCCCTGGGGGCCCTCACGCTCCTCCCGGGGAGCCCTGCGGGCTGTGTGGGGTACTTAGGCTAAGACGGCTGCGGTTGCTTTTGCTTGACAAGTCACTCCCCCTCTTATTATGGCTTTCATTCCTTTCGCTAATTGTCTTGAATGTGTTCTTAATTTTGTTTGGATATTTTCATTAACTTATTTGCATGTGAGTTATCAGCCTATGGAGCTTCATTACTTAGGCAATTATTTATTCAATCTACTTGATCATTTCTAATTTTACATTGAGTAGAGCTTTTCGTGTCTTTTCTATATTTACTGGTTATTTTTATTTTTATTTTTTTTTTTAAATCACCTTTCCTTTTCGACTTCTCTGTCATCTCGATCTCTATCCCAGCCTTTATTAAATGTCCACACTCATCCCTGGAAGTTGTCATTTTCTAATGATGAAAATGTTTCTTGACTTTTTTGTTCATTGGTCATCGTTTTTCTCTTGCTGAAATCAAGCAAAGCTAGGATGGTAAAGAATGATGTAAATCCTGACTGTGATGTGTAAACATGCCTCTCGCATTTACCGTTTATATGTTCTGGTTTGGTCTCTTAGACCTAAACATGCCCTTTGGAGTTTTAATAAAACATTTCTCAGGTATCTGAGCTATCTGTTGCTCATGATAAATTTTAGTCATTCTTGGATAGTCATTATGTGTCTGTATTATTCTAGAATTCATCTTCATTTCCTGATTTATAATCACGAGTTACTTTTTTTTGATTCTATAACCGCTCGTAAATATGATACTTGATAATGCTAATTTGCATCAGTTCTGTTACCTCCTTGATGGCCTTCTCGCCTCCGGGAAGGGGATTCTGTCCGTAAATCTGGACAACATTTGTTATCTGCTGGAATGGGTGCGTACATTCCCTTGGTACAGGGCTTCATTCTAGATTTGGGCGATAGTCCGGCCAGAACCACTTTGAAGGAAGAATTTTGAAAAAGCAGTTTGATTTCTTTATCCTCACTACTATTAAAACTCTTAACAATTTGTTTCTTTCTCTCTCCCTACTTTTTGTTTTTGCAGTACTGTTTTGTTTAATACCTTTTAAGAAGTGTTTCTGTACAGAATCATAAATGCCTAGTGTGACTTCATTTTCTCATTAAGTCTCTGTCATAGAGCTGCTGGTTTTGTAAGGTGTAACCAGCATTTTCAGAGGTTACCAAATGATGTTACTGGCTATGGCTTGTTTTATTTCAACTGAGTGCTGCCCCATTTGTTGGAGCACAGGGTTACCTTTTGCCCCAGGTAATGGTTTACTTACGGGATTATGCATAAAATTAGCAAAGTAGAAAAATACTTAGAATTCGCGTATAAATACTTGAGTTGATATGTGAAATGCCTATTATAACATCCCAACTCATGGAGTATTTCCAGTTAAACAGCCTTTTTCAGACCTTGTAATGGAATATGAATGAGCCTTCCTTAGGAAGCTGAGTTATCAAGGCCACAGAGAAGCCAGCAGTGACGTATCAGTACTAATGCCCAACTTTTTTAATAAATTAGGTTAAAATAATATTTCCCTGTCCATCTTCCAGCCTAACATACACTCACGGTGGTGTTGCTAGGATTGTTTCCAAGAATGTATTTTATATTGGAAAAGACTCTTCTTCCTGCGGGCTGTCAGGCCCCGACCTCCTCTGAGCTGGATCGAGGGCCCACCGCCGTAACTGACCCCGTGCCCGTTTGCAGCCGAAGAATTACGAAAGGAAGCCACGTTAACGAAGAACAGAGGAAACACTGGCACTCGATAAACCTTTGGCTCGGGAACGTTGCTTGCTGTCCTGAGGTGAAACCGCTCGAGCTCTCACACCGCGCTCCCAGGAACGACCCCTGACCTGCCCTTTCTGGAGGGCAGGGTGGGCGTGCGCCGTTCCATCACAGCCCTTTGTCTCAGGTCCCTCTGCGGCTGACCAGTTGTTTCGTGGCTACTGCTTTGGGTTAGCGGTGAAGTTCATGGCCTTGGAGCACACAGCCCAAGTAAGTGGTCCGCTCAGGACTCTAAAGCGTGGCCTCATTGTCCTTGCACGCTGATAAACTAAGCTGCCAAGTGGCTGAAGCACCGATGTCTCCAGAAAATGTGCGAGGGCTCGTTGATGGACTTTTTTTGGGTGTTTGAGATTTTTGAGTACCACAAGTACTCCTTTCTTGCTGTGACCTCCTTTTTTTCAGTCAAGGCTGTTTTCGTCTTTATGTTGCCCCTGTGAGCCAGACAAAACTCTTTGAATTTTTTATAGACTGATTCAAATAGCCTCTGTAAGAGTTCTGAACTCTGCTCAATTAAAAAAGAACAAACCAAAAAAACACACAAAAGAAACAAGAGACAAAACCGCAGAACAAAGCTGGTGCTGGCCTAGCTGGGAGGGATTGTTTACCTCTGAGCCAGGATCCTGATTGACGTGGCTTTGACTTGGGATCTGTGTGTGAGTGCCGGAGGTGAACAGCTTTGGATATAAGTAAATAAGCCCTACGTTGGGACAGTCGTGGGATTTGGACCGCCGCTTAGTCTGCAGATCAGGTGGGAGCGAAAGGAACCAGACGTCTGTGCTGCACTTAAGAAAAATGTGTAAGTTCATTAGCAGTTGCAAATTCTAAGTAGAGAGATAAGTCACATTTCAATAGAGCCTTGTACCCCGGATCCCATACCTATAAGGAATTCTTCCACATGCACTGGCATTTCCAAAGGACAAAAAAAGCAAATAAAACATCAGCGGTGACGGGACGTTTTCTGCTCTGGTTTCAGAAGAAACACAGGAAGGTGACCCTGGCCCTCCCCGCACAGTTCAGGTCTTGCATGAGGCTTCTGGGCTAAATAAAGCAAATCACATGACCAGAACCAGAGCCCAGGGCTGTCCTTACATTCATGTCTTTCATAGTACGATCCCGGCAATGTGCTCCCGTAGTCTCCTCTCGTGCAGTACTGTTTAACAAAGCCACGTGTGATTTAAAATAATTTCAAGAAGAATGGAGTAGTGCATAAGTTTGTGTTTATTTTGTGTTTTGGTGATTTTTGCTATTTGCTTGTTTGTTTGTTTTTAATGTGTAAGCATTGTTCTAAACCTTAGTGATGTATAAAATGTCCTGTCCTCCATGAGCTTGTCTTTCAGCAGGGAGACAGAGAAGTAGGCAAACCCTGGAGAGTAACGTTTTGTGCGCTGTGACGGAGAGCTGTGCAGAAACCGAGAAGACGTCATCCCTGCTTCCTTCATGGAAGAGACAGTGCTGACACCGAGTCTGAAAAGGATGAGAAAAAGACTTGGGTGTGACGATGAAGTTAGACGTGGTGGTACATCTTCAGACAGGGAAGTGGCATGACAGATGTATAGAGGAATGACCGTGGGTTCAGGCAACTGTAAGGGGTGGACTCCTCAGGACGTTAGGTGCCGCGTTTTAATGGTAGATCAGGAAGCTGGGGAGATGGAGGAGAAGCAGCTCTTGGCGTGCCATGCTGTACAGTATTTATTTTATTTGAAACACATAATCAGATTTACATTACAGGAAGATTATTCTGGGAGGAATGTGAAGACTAAAGGCACATGGGAATGGCAAAATGCCATCCAGAAGGCTGGTTCAATAAGCTAAATTGGACACGAGAGGGCGAGAGGAAGACGTGGGTATAGCAGATGGGTGGAAGGAAGTGCTGTGCCTGTCATTGCTGAACGCCTAGCAGTAGGCGCAGTGCATCAGCGTGGGACTTGCTCAGTAAGATTTTGTTGTGTGTATCTTGTGTAGTTTAAAGTAGCAACATAATTTGTCCCAGTGTCGTTTGTGGGATTGTCCTGAGCGGTCTGCAATGTCACCTGTGTCACACATTGTGTTCCTTCACGTACAGGTTGGTCTGCTTTTCATCCCGTTTCACTGGTCTCATTCCATCCTTCATGTCTTTTATCTTTTTTGAAAAAAAATATTTTCCAGGTATGTGCATCTGTCTGCAGAACTCTGCATTACTTCTAAAGATCTGTATATTTTTTAACCTGTCTGCTGTAGTTTCATCTCTTCGTTTTTTATTTTGTTTTCTTTTGATCTTTATTTTCAATATTTTACTGAAATAGCCTAAAGCAATTAACGAATTCTTCCATTACCTATATCTAGTCTGCTGTTTACCTATCCATGAATATTTTAAATTCAGTAATTTTATTTTTAGACTTTTGTTTTATTCCTTTTCAATTCTGCCTGTTCATTTCTGCAATTCCTATGATGCTTGATCATTTTGTGAATCCATCTTTTAATTTTTATGCACGCAGATATGACAACTTTTCAGTCTTTTCTGAAAGTGTTAATATTTGAATTTTTTTGAGAATCTTAATCAGTTCCCTTCTCTCGATGTTCACTTGTGGTGATAAGGATCCTGTGTGTTCATTGATTCTTTTGCTTGAGCTCATCGTTGGTACGCCTTTCCCATTGAAAATCTGAGGACCTAGATGTTGCTTCTCTTGCGAAGTGAGAAAACAACGCACGTGGGCAACAACTTCCAGTTTCCGTTCAAAACTAAAACTTGAAGTTGTGGTAGTTAGTTATCATAACACATCATTTGTCCTCAGAATAATTCAAGGTCTGGTCTCAGCTTATATATTTTTGTTTCCATTTTTAACTCTTCTCTGAAACTGCTTTCGATGCAGTTGACCTTATGATTGTCCTTATGTTTGTCTGTCTTTGACTTGACCTCCTAGCAGCAGGTCTTTGCTCTGCAAGCCCTCCCTCCACTTTCTTTCTCAAAATACTCCATTCTCCTTGTTTCTGTGATAATGCCTCTTTTATTCCCTTGTGCCATTCTAGCCACTTTTTCATCTCTTTTGGATTTCCCCCATTTCCTGGCCCTTAAACTTTGCTGTATTTAGATTCTGTCCACGATTTGTCTTCTTACATATGGTATCAAAGCAAAACTTATGCACAACAATGAAATTGGTGACATTGATTCTCATCTATATTTTTGGTTTAGGTCCTTTAAACCAAAGGACCTGTATGAGTCCTTTGAGGTCTGTATGAGTTATTCAGTGTTCTATGACAAATTACCCCAAAACTGAATAGCAAAAAATAACAGAAATTTATATTCTTTCACAATTTCTAAGGATCAGGATCTGGGAGCAGCTTAACTGGATGTTACAGCTCAACTCATCACAAATACTACAGGAATCTGTTGATGGGGCTTCAGTTATTGGAAGCCTTGACTCGGACTGGGGACCATTTGCTTCCCAGATGGCTCCCGCGGCTACTGTCTCAAGGCCTCAGGTCCTGGTCATGTGGACCTGTCCTCAGTTCTGTCCGAATTTCCTTAAAACATGCCTACCGCTTTCTTTGGGAAGGAGTAACCCAAGACAGAGAGCCAGGAGGGAGGCCAGGATATTTTTATGATCTAGCTTCTAAAGTGACATATAATCATTTCTGCCATATTCTCTTGGTCACACAGACCGATACAGTGTGGGAGGAGATTTCAAAATGATATGGACACCGGGAGGCAGGAATCATTAGGGGGTCATCCTGGGTCCTTGCTACCGCAAGGTCTAAACTTCATGCATACGTTCATTTAATTATCTAATGGGTACCTCCAACTCAGTAGGTATAAATGAAGCATTGTATTTTCACTCAGACTCTTTATATTGTATCAAAACCACTATCATTTACTCCTCTGATATTCTCAGTCTGAATGAATGACAGTTATCCACCCATTTATTGCAACCAGAAAACTGGGATTATTTTTAATGTGTTCTTTCCTCTGTGTGATGGATGTATTAGTTAAATATCTTTTAAATTCCTTTAAACCTTTTTGCCACACTTCAGATTACCATCGTCTGTCACGTCTAATACTGATCTCTCTCTCACTCTCTCTCTCTTCCATTCTTTCCCATTCTGTCCTCATCCCATAATCCAGCAGTGATCATTATAGAAAAGAAAGTGAAACATGTCATTTTATTTTCTAAAGCTAGGATCAGATTTATAAATCTACTATCAATGAAAAATACATTATATTGGATAATGGCAGGGGAGTAAAAATGCAAAGGTTGCAGTGCAGTAAGCTTCCAAATGCATCTGGAGCCTTCTATGATGTCGACTGAATATGAAGAGTTGAGTTAGTTTTTTTCTTCAGTTGGATTCTAGATGCAACCCCAAGTCCAATAACTTTATAGTTGCAGCATCATTCTCAAACAATGAATAATGACATTTCAATTGGCATAAATTGGCTACTTAAAATGGTGCATAAAGAAAAACATAAAAATATCCATGGAGAACTTGCCATTCTTTCTGCAATATAAATCATTCAGGATGCAATAGTTGCCAGCAAAAGTACATGATATGCTCTTCAATCAAGACTAGATGCACATGCAATAAAAACAAAATTGCCTTTTATTTATTACATCTTCATAAGGGACATCATTATTAGGCCAACGCAATGCTCCTGCCCCAGCTCTCTTCTAGGTACTCTGTTTCTTCCCTGCATTTCCATCAACATGTACAAAAATTACAGATAGTAAAAAAATAAGAAGAAGAAATACACATAGAAATACTGTAGCCTCCCCTAATCCATAGTTTTACTTTTCACGTTTTCAATGACCAGTGGTCTACTGCAGTACAAAAATATTAAATGAAAAATTTCAGATGTAAGCAATTCATCTATCTTAAATTGCACACCATTCTGAGTAGCATGCTGAAATCCCTGGAGGTGCAGCTCCATCCCGGCAAGAACGTGAGTCGTCCCTTTGTCCGTGTCTCCATGGTAAAGACGTGCCCCACCTGGGAGTCACTTGGTAGCAGATGCAGTATCAGAGCCACTGTTGCGATATTGCAGTGCTTGTGTTCAAGTCACCCTGGTTTTATTTAATAATGGCCCCAAAGTGCCAGAGTAGCGGTGCTGGCAATTGAGATCCGCCAAAGAGAAGCGGGAAAGGGCTTCCTTGAAGGCCAAACATGGAAGTGCTTGACCTCATACGGAATGAAAAGGTCACATGCTGAGGTTGCTAAGATCTGTGGTGAGAAGAACTCTTCTTTCTATGAAATTGTCAAGAAGCAAAACCAACTCTGTGCCCTTTGTGCTGTTGCACCTCCAAGTGCAAAAGTTACGACCACTGTGGGTGACCAGTGCTTGGTGAAGAAGGAAAAAGCATTACCTTTGTGGGTGGAGAACACAAACAGAAAACATGTCCCAATTAATGACAGTGAGTTGTGCCAGAAAGTTTTGAGACCGTGCCGAAGACTTCAGAAAGGGAGTCCCTAAGATGAGTGACAGCAAGCTATGAACTGTGAGTGAGGGCTGGTTACGCAGAGTTAGGAATAGGTTTACACTGAAAAATACAAAAATTATTGGGGAGACTGTGTCAGCTGATGAAGCTGCTGTCATATTTCCAGCAGAGTTGAAGAAGTGACGTAGGGTTCCGTGGTTTCAGGCACCCTCTGAGGGTAAGGATAGACTAGTGTATCCATCACAAAAGCTTTTGTGCATGTACTATAGGTCACAGCACTGTGGTATTTACACAAGCTGCCTCAGTATTTAATACATATTAATGACATTGCGAATGAGAGATGATGAGCATGGAGAACAAAGCATTTATATAGCTTTCATATTAGATGTAGACAGACACCTCTCTTACAGAAGAGTCAAAGAATTGACCAATATTGGACCTAAAGAGACTCAAAAGTCACTTATCCCTATTGTCTTATTTCATAGGTGAGGAAACAGACCCAAAGCAAAAATTGAGTCATAATTTTTAGATAGGAAATAATTCTAAACATGAAGGCGACAGGCTAATACCAAAGAACCAATGGCCCAAGAGAAGTCTATTCTAACATATTAAAATAAATGAGAAAAATTAAGGGTTTATTATTGCCTCATATTTTGTATAGATAACAAAAAAAATAATAGTTTTGAAAAACACTCTAATCAAAATAGCAGTAGTAATAAGAAGCCCTGGAGTGTGTGGGTGGGGAAAATGCTTGATGAAATGATTCACAATCATGGTTACTGAAAATATTTCTTCTGCAATAACAAATTAATAAAGAATAAATACAAATTTATTTCAGCAAATGATAAAATGAATTCAATCATTCATTTTAGGAAATAAGCACTGCTAATCTTGTTGATCAACTAAGCTGAAAAAGTTAATGGGCACAGGGTTATGGAGACAGAACACAGCTGGATGGTAGGGCACTGCAACATAGGAGTCCATCAGGAAACTGCACATTTACTTGAGAAAATAATTCTGTGATGTGGAGTTTATAACAGTATTTTAATTTATTTCACAAATAATAATTCAAGATTCTCTGTGAACATACAGAAAATTATATGAAAGGCTACACGTTGTTAATGCATTATTGAATGAAACTGTATTATGTTATTCTTGCTAGTCTTTCTCATGGTCTGTCCATGGTGCTTAAATGTTAAATATGATCTACCGTCATGCAACCAACACCTCTTTTCTTCCTGAGAGATGCTCCCCAAGCCTCGTTTTTAGCCTTGACTTCCAAAACTAAACTCTTCCACATTATTTTCAAATCATCTTCTCCTCTAAACTTTCATAACATGGCTCAAGTGTTAGCATTTTCTCAGGACATTCAGGGTCCATCACTTGGAGCCAACTTTTAATTTTTCTTTAACTACTTGCATATCATGCAAGTTTTGGAGATTCTGTCCCCTGATTTTTCTCTCATATGTATCCTTCCTTTTGATTCTTACACTGTTCAAGGCCCTAATTACTTCTTATGTCTCATCAACCCTCTTTATTCTTCCTTCTCTCTTTCGGATTCATAGAGTGAGGAAGTCAGAAACTTCTAGTGGCTATGTAAAAATGAAAAAGCCAGCGCATATCTTTGGATTCCTACCGAATGCCATGCCCCATGTCAGAGATCTGGGGGCCAGAAGAAGTACTTTATCTTTACCCCAGAGCATCACCGTTAACATGGTTCGGCTACACTCCTTTCATTGCCTTTTGGTGCCTTTTGAATTTCTGTTAACACTGTCACTTGCTTAATACGCGAATACTCTTCTCACATTTCAAATTCTATCTCCTGAGAGATTATCCAAATAATATGGTCAATATGTTCCCTACTTACTCAGTGCTTTGCTGCAGCTTCCCTCTTAGGCCACTGCCCAGCGTGCAGAAGAGCTACCCTTTGGCAGATGGCCACTGGTTTAAACCCCTGTGAGAACAGGGGGAGGCTACAAGGTTTATAACATGGTCCTCTGTGCTCAGTAAATGGCCCCAGGGTTCTCCTTTAGTAGATCGGTTTCCTTTGGTAAATAAATGGTGTGCCTAATACGGCATCTACTCTCCTAGTAGGAGAATAATAGTGTCATTGTCAAAATCTAGGAAAGAACAATGACATGTTTGTTGGAGGTGCTTTAGGGACATTGCAGATGAACAACTGAGCGTGAAGTTGGAACATGGAGCTGGAGACGAGATGAGGGGTTTGGACATTCTAACTGTGGAGAAACACATGTGAAAGTCCTCGGGATGTCAGTGATGGTTGGCATTGAACGCAAAGGTTAGTAATCCACGCAGCCATAGAGGATGTCTTGATATTGGGTCAAGGGTATAACCCTGAGGAACATCAGGAGAAAAAACAAAACAGTCCAGTAAGGAAACGGAAAAGAATCACAGAAGCATGAGCAAAGCCAAACTTACTTTTACCATGGCCGCCCTCAGCAGGATCAGCCTTCTGGAAGAGTTTTCCGTTTTTCTGCCTTCCTTTTCCTCATTGTATTTCCTGCATATGCTACCACGCTTTGGTCAGCTAGACTTCCAAGTCCGTGTATGAGCCAACCATTCCTCCTGCGTCCTGCACCTTGTACTTTCCTTGTGCCCACGATTCCCCGCTTTCATGCTCTACCTATTGAAATGAGCTTTATCTTGCAAGACGCTTCCCAGGTCTGCTAGCTGAACCTCCTTTTTGAGCTTACTTTATTTGCTTTTCCATGTGACTGTTTATATACTTTCCTTATTACTGTTATTTTTTTCTCTTGAGAACCCGGTGTTTATTTATTGGACGAGTTTTTGCTGGCACTTATTAGGTGTTCATAGTATATCATTTTTGGATTGACAAGAGTATCATTCTGCCCAAATCATTCTTTGCCTCTCCCACCTTTCCTCTGTACTCTTACTTGCCTACTTCCTAGTTGGGAAAAAAAATTGACAAAAACAAAATAAAACAAAAGAAAAAACAAACAACCCTCCATATTACTCCTTTCCGAGAAAGAGTTAGGAAAAGAAAAGAAGGCAAGTCTTCTTAGGCTGTTGTTTGACAGTAATACGAGAGGGGACGTTTTCTTTTCTTAGATAGATTACATTGTAGAAGGGTTTGGCAAGAAAAGTGAACCATTTCTATGCTCCTAAACCTGGTGTTACGTGTTATGGAAGCATGCTTATTACCAGGATTCTTCTGTTTTACATGTAAATGCAGAGTGCATGCTAAAACATCTACAGAAAAAAGAAAATGAACATTTTGCACTATCCCACTCTTCTACCATGTGCATGATATTATTGAAATTATTTGAGTTGAAATTATTATTATTTTAAATTATTTTTTCAGTTAGTGTTGACATTCAATATTATTTTAGATTAATTTCAGATGTACAGCATAGTGATTAGACATTTCTGTAATTTATGTAGTGAGCCCCCTGATTGCCTAGTACCCACCTGGTACTATATACACGGTTGTTGCAACACTACTGATTATATTCTCTATGCTATACTTTACATCTCCACGACACTTTCGTAACTACCAATTTTTATTTCTTAATTTCATCACCATTTTCACACCAGCTCCCCGCCCCCCCGCCCCCAACAACCATCAGTTTGTTACGAGTTGAAATTATAGTAACTTGCAGGGTCCAACAGAAGTACCACCCAGACTTGAATTACGATTTTATTACAAAATCATAACCATACATGCTAATGATTTTGTAATAAAAGATTTAGTGTAGATTACCATCTCATAAAAAAGAGGCATTATTTGTATAACCATTAGCATGTATGGTTATGATTCTGTAATAAAATTGTACTCAAATCTGGGCGTTACTTCTGCCAGACCCTGTATCATGAACTTTCTAGCACTTTCAAAAATTTTATTTATAGACACATGTAGCTAAGAGAGGGACTTTAGTACATTTTTTAAAGGATTTTATTGCTTTCTCTTTACTTCCTTTTTATTTGCTAGCGATAGCATTCCCAGTCCCCTAATGACAATAGCTTGAAGGACAGGATGATAAATAATTTTGAATTGTTTGTGTGTATGTGAATGAGAGAGACAGAGAAACAGAGACAGAGACAGAGAGAGACAGAGAGAGAGACAGAGAGAGAGAGAGAACAGAATAGCTAACCATATAAACTTCCCTTAATAGCAGGCTGTCGGTTGTTACCGTTTTATTTTTTAATATCTGCCTGGGCTGCATTATTTAAATTTGTTTCGTTTGCAGCAGCACACATCTAATCTTTAATGGATTCTTCCAGTTGTCTCTTTCTGTTGTCGGCATTCTAATCAATTAAGGTAGTCTGTTGAACTGTCTCCTCATTTTCCTTCATCTATCTTCAGTCCATAAAGAATGAAATACGTGACTCAGTGGAAGCCCGTGTTGACACATAGTGTCCCCTTGTTTTATTCCTTGTACTTGAAGCAGGTTCTTTCATGTTCCTTATCTCAGCCTGAATCTCCCCAGCCTCGCGGACTCAGTGGGGTTTCCTTTCATTCCGAGCAAGCCAAAAAAGCAAACTTCAGAGTATTCACAACCATGAGTACGCTATCTCTAGAGCTCCTCGGGCCATTTTGGGATGTTGGTGCATCACTGTGTCTTTAATGACGGCGTGATAACCAAAGTTATCGTTAGCCCCCAAGCACTAAAATAATCCTGGGAAAGCCGCCAGTAGTTTCAGAGACGGTGGTTCCTGGCTGGGTAAGTGGAGGCCAGCTGGCCATCTCAGCGTGGCAGCTCCGATCCCCGGTCCCGTCTTTTCTACATACATCCTCACACGTGTCTCAGCACGATCTCCGTACGCCAGCCCCTGCGGGATGCTGGGCGTCGGGCTCGGCGCTGGGGTGGTTGCCGGCAGTCCGTATCTGCGTCTTCGTAGCTTGATGGATTTTTATTAGAGCCTGCGTGCGCGAAGAGGGGCCGTCCCGTTTTTATGAGAAACAATACATATTCTGTATAAAAATGACCTTGTGCCGGAAAAGAAAGAACCAGCGTAAGCAAGCATGTCGAATACAAATAAACAATTTTTATGGGCAAGAAAAAACACATATATGTATTTTTATTGGAGAGACCAATCTGTGAGATGCCCTCTAAATATTCCTGTTACTTGATGAAGTTTGATGTTTATTGTTTAACGTCCTGTGTTCTATTTGTGTCCTTAACTAGCGAAACTACTTGGAGTGGTGCCATAAGTTTATCTTTCTGCCCAGTCACAAGGAACATCACAGAGGTGACCCTGAGCCAGACAGAAAATCGGGGCTTCCTTTTCACTTGCCCTGTAATGAAATCCCCAGGACAGCGTTCCTGATGCCAGTGAGATAACCTTGCTTCCTTCCTGCGACCTTCCAGGGCGTGCGAGACTGGGCCCGAGGGAATCTGGTTGGAAGCGGGAAGAACATCTCCCTGTGCTTCTCCTTTCCTGGCCGAGTTTTGAGATTGCCGTGGTCGTGTTCTGTTTCACCCTTTTCAGTTTTTGCATCTATCCTGTCTTTGATGCAGCCCTAGTGTCACATGGGAGTGAATCTATTAATACGATGGACTCAATGCCCTTAGAATTTCTGATGGAAAAGTGTGCCATTTTATAACTCCCACTCCTAAGAAAAAAGACTCCCCTTAAAATAGGGAGGAAAGAGTTGTAATCTCATTCCTATTCAAGTGGGGGTGCCAGTTAGTTCAAAGAGTGCAGAGCTCGAGCAAGAGAGCAGGCCTCGTGAACCACCTTGGGGCCAAAGCCGTCCGGTGACAGACGTGGCCCCTGGGGACGCGGGGAACACCTTTGCCCTTGGTCTTCCCCAGGTGTTCTCGTTTCCGCTGTGTCATCAGTAGGGTTGGCGTGCCAAGGGGTGGGGTAGCGTAGGTGCCCACGGAAGGTTCTAGAGAAAGGTCTCCAAACTGAGGCACAGTATAAGAAATCACATGAATGTAAATACACATGAGATGATTGATTTGTTAAAATGTTTTTTTTTTTAATGATACAAAGCAACTACTCATACACACATAGTGAAATTCAGTATGGTTTTTGTTCATTTGGTTTTGTTTTGTCCTGCTTGCATCATTTAAGATGTTTGTATTTGCAGAATGTTAATTAAGGCTGTCAGGGTGGAAGGAGATTTTATTTTCCTTATCCTTCAAATAAAGACTTTCATTTGCTAAAATCCAATATTTAGAGAGAGATCATTGCAAAGGATCACTGAACATCTTAGTTATCAAGTGTTTTTTTAAATTATTATTGTCATTGCGCTTCAAAGCAATAAAAAGAAAACTTTGTGGAGGAATAATATTATACTTCTTGTTTGTTAAAAACAATCTATCTATCTATCTATCTATCTATCTATCTATCTATCTATATCTGAAATAGCTTAGAGGTAACATATCTGTATTCCTAGGACCAGAAATAACCCTCCTATAACTTGGTCACATATGCTCATAAATGCCATAGATATTAATATAAATGCCATGATATGGACATGTGGATAGAATATATACATTTGTGTATGTGTATGTTAGTTTAACGAGAGTGTGCTCATATTAAGCATACTCTTTTTACCTGATTTTTGTAATGTTATGTCCTTTGAGTCACCCTTTGCAGATCTCCCCATCAAAAAATGTCATGCCCTTCCTGTCCTGGCCCCTGCCCTCTCTTCTGGGACTCTGTGCCTGGCTAAGCATCTGTGAAAGTCTCTTTCTGCACCAGCTGCTGTGAGACTGTACCCAGCCCTCAGTATGACAAGCCCCGGCTTAGGTCAGGGCGTCCCCACTCATCAGATGGATCTGCCCCTCAGGCCTCCATCTCGAGGTCTGGGGACTCACAGGCTTGCCTGTGGTGGCTGTGGCCATCCTGGATGGGGCAGAGGTGTTAGCTCTTGAAATTGTTGGGAAATGGAGCATCGGTGTAGCCCAGGGCTCCGAGTCCAGTCTCTGCGGGCGGTGGCTGCGTCGGAGGGGCACAGAGAAGAGGGCTGTGGGAGCAGTGCCACCTAGGAAGGTAGGCTGTGTGGTTTGGAGGGGACGAGTGACCGGTTCGTTCCCTGCGAACAGCAGAAGCTGGAAGAGCTGCTGAATCACCCGGAATCCTTCTCGTTCAAAAGGTTTGGGGGTGGCGTACCAAAGACATTAGCCATTATCTTGTTAGCCTGACATAACGTAAGAGGAGTCTGTGCCAGGGTCCTGGGCACAGTTATCATGACTTGGAACATATTCATTGATTTTTCTTCCTCCTTTTAGAGGAGGCTGGGAGAGAAGCCGGTCACACTGGCAGGAACTGCTATGGAGAGTAGAGACCGCGTGGGCAGATGGTTGAAATCATCCACTCACCCATTCACACACTCAACTCACTCGGTGAGCCTGTCCCACGTGGCAGGCTCTCGACCAGGCACAAGGAACCAAGGATGTGTCCCGGGGCCTGCCTGCCGGATATCCTAGAGGCTAGGAACAGCAGGGGTGCTTTGTTATACATTGAAGTCAGTTGCTAGCAAAGCCCAGAGTGTTAAATATGAAGGAAAGTTTAGGAGCGATCTAGAAATAGCATTGCTGCGGTCTGCAAAACCCACTGACATGAAATTCTCATTTAAGTCCATGAATATTGGGAATCTGGGGCATACATAAATAAAGAATTCACCTGATACATTTCAAAAACTGCCTTCTGAACTATTTAATTAACAACCTATGAAAAATATACTCTCGGGACCTAAGTGGATAATAGATGTCACCTTTGTTCTATAAAAACACTCTGCTGCCCATAAAAACTTAATTTTAAAATGAACAGTCAGCATTTGCAACAAGCTGCCTCACTCTAAGTGCTACCTATCCTGGTCTGACACGAATATGGAGAAGGGCAACATTCCCCCTCACCGCGGACGGTTTTATTTATCATAGGATCACAAGGTGTAGTGCTGTCTCCAGGGTAGGAAGATTGACAGGGCAGATGGTCTTTATTGGGCCTAAAGTTCTCTTTAGTAAATGACACACTAATTCTTTAGTGCTTTCATCTGTCTACCCTCCCCATGCAATTAAAATTTGGTGACACATTTTTATGGTCACTAAATGAGCATAAATTAGCATGAATTAGAGGTATTGTAAGGCAATTCTCTAATCAAGAAGTCCCATGCAGATGGGAGGAACCCCGGGACTGCTAATAAAGTTCTCAGAATCACCTTATGCAGCAGAGAGGTTATGCTCCTGTCTTCCCAGGTTGGGCTTTGCAGGAAAAAAGAAAAAGGTTGAATTTTTATGGTAATCTTATGTCTTCAGACACTCATAGTCTGTCTCTTCCCTTGCCCCCAGCCCGTCCACAACTCCTGCACCTGAGCCTGAAACACATAGATCGTAGATCATTGGTAAGCAACACAGTCTTCATTAATTAATTTATTAGTTAATCAATAGGAGACATGCCTTCCAGGCTTGCATTTGGGGTGCCAATGTCTTCTAAGGATTCTTAGACTGAGCATAATGGCTTCAATAAGCTGTTAGGTAGAAACCACAATGAGGCATTCGAAAAGCATCTGCAATTACATCAGAAGCTAGCTGTCAGCCTTAGGAAATGTCCTCCTCCCAGCATCCAAGGTATCAACTTAAATGGCAGCTATCAGATGGGCAAGACTTTTTTCTACTATTTTAACCTCCTTCTGATTTTAGGAAATGAAAAGGGCTGACCCCCCCAAACACTCATTTTATGCATAGATATTAGCAAAAGAAAATAAATATTAAACCTGCTGCTTACATTCTCGCATATAAACCAATGGGTAGGGTGTGGAGGACATTTAGAGAAAAAAAGGCATGGGCAAGGCCTGGCAAGGTTTGTTATCTCAATATGCCTCAGCACTCACCCATCTTACAGTATGACTCAGTTTCCCAATTGATAAAGTAGAAATGTCACTGAATTTTGATACAAAAGGCAGTAATGCCAGTTTTTAATAAAATACTGCATTTATGTATCCAGTCAATAAACATTTATTGAGCACCTATAGGGTGCTGTGGGGGAGGAAGCCACTTTCCTCTACCCTTTTAGGTTCTTCCAGGTGGTCTAGTAATCAAATCAGTATGACTGGTAACCTCAAATATGTGAGGGAATCAGAGACAAAGTTCAAACAAGTATATGTGGCCTTCTGAGCTAAGGATGAGTTAAGGCACCTTGGGGCTTCAGATGGGAGGGTTCATTCGCAGCACTATAGAACACTGAATGTTCAGTAATTAGAAGTTTGTCCAGCTGACTGGATAGGTAGGTCATAAAAATGTTGTCTCTGGCAACGACTCTTATTAAGGGCAAGATTCCAACTTTAAATTCTTTAAGGGAGGTAAAAGTCCCTCATGGGTTTGCAGGCTCCCCCTCTCCTTTGGCTCAAAGTAATTCATATACCAAGGTGGCACACCCTGGGAAGGCCTGTTCAGTGCCAAATGCTGTTCTTGACACCCTAAGTGGAGCAGATGGAGAAAGGCAGAGGGTGACAGGAGTGGGACTGAACAGGCTTACCTTTACAGCTGTGCCCAGGACGTGCGGAAAACCACTGCACTCATCTCACTTGTCGTCTTCTGCTCCTGTCTGTGCCCACGCGTCCCTTTTCTCAAAGCCTCCCCTTTCAAAGCTGTGCAAATCAGGTAAGTATAGAGTACAAGCTTTGGAAACGGAAGAGGTGGTTCGTGGCTGCTCAGTGCTCCTTCACAAAAATGTAGTGTCGTCTCACCTCTTCTCCATAGTTTTTTATTTTTATTTTTTCACCTTGGGGAGTAGAAGAGAGATTAAATACTTTTTCTTGGCTACTACCTTCTTGAGTTTGAATAATAAGCAATTCTTTCATTTTAAGCAGTGAATTGGGAATACCTAATGTGTGTCCATTCCTTAGATACCCCTAATCTTGTGCCGTAAGTGGTTTTGCATTATCTGGTAGTCTTATGTAAATTTTAAATGCTGATTTCAAGGTTTGTCCCTCAAAATGAAGTTCTTATACATAAAAGGAATCTTTCAGCTTTTAAATTTTTCATTCTGTCCACTTATCAAATTATCTGGCTTAGTGGAGCTCTTGTAACTCTTTGATATGATTTTCATCACTTGTAACCTTTATTCCTTTTAGAATGATGTGCATGATGCTTAGTTCTTACCTTGTCAACAAGAAACAGCACTAACTGGTTTCTGCCGCTGAATATTCTGTATTAAAATTCACAATATTTAATGTTTCTTAGGAAAGAAATTGGCACAACATCTCTATGGTGCATCTGCTGAGTATGGCTGTCAGTTATTATAATAGGGTTTCTAACAAATGACACGCCAATGCCTTGACTTTCAAAGCCCTTAAGCAGAGTGTCAATCATTTATTCTCTGACTGTTCAAATGAGCATTCTTCCAAGAGCACCTTTAAGGAGTGTGCCTGCCCTGACTTTAAATAAAAAATTCTTTCTGTCTTTATCTCGTGGAAATATCTCCACTGTAATGGAAATGGGAAAGGGCGAAAATGACTAATTTGGAGTAATAATGAAGCATTTTTAATAATGTTTAGTATTCTTTGTTACAAATTCTGAGCATGAGTGCTTATTATCTTCTCTTTCCCCCCCTGTCCCTGCCAACATGCACTTCTTTCTAAATATTTTATTGAATTCTGTGGCTAATTTTACATTGAGAGCCTGTGTCCAATTGAGCACCTTTCACCTTTGAAGTTAAAAGTGGAAGTACCTATATAAGGAGATATAATGAGCGGAAGTTATACTATGGGCATGTGCATAAGTATGTCTTATTTAGCAGACCTGAAAAATTACCAGGATTTTCAAACAAATCAGACAATAGCTATAATCATTTATAGTCTACATTACGTGGCGTGTTAGTGATGACCCCTGGAGTCTGAATCCAAATTTGGACTTTGATTGGGATAGTAAGTATTAATTTTAGAACATTATTTCTGGAAATAAATCAAGTGGTTATACAAAGGCTGTCCAGAAAGTATCCAGCCATGTAATATGGAAAAAGAGGCATTTATGGCGGTTTATTTTTCCAGACAGCCCTCATATAAAATAGGAAGCCTACTATATTTAGGAAAAAAAAAACAACCCAAAAACGTATTTTACTCTCCATTAATTGACTAGCATTGAGCAAATGTGTTTCATTTCAAATAATAATTTATATACTAATTTTCTGTCTTAAAGTAAATGATTTTTGAAACCAAGGACATACTGATTCCTTTTATTCCTTTGTTTCTTCCACAAACATTGATTTAATGCCTACTTTGTGCTCAGTGCTCGAAATGCATGGACGCTTGCCCTAGATCTTAGCAGAGAAATAGAGTTAAACAGTAATGATGGTAAACACTGGAAATTGTTGTTAATATAATAGCTTTCTTCTATCTTTTTTCTTTCCTTAAGGTGAATTGAAGGTGGTTTGGACAATTCAGACATAAATATTAAGTATTCTACGTAGTAACACAGAATGAACCATCATTTCTTGAAAATGTGCCATCTCATCTTCTTGTCCTAAGAGGGGTCCATCGGGCCTCCTCGTGCTCTCTATTGAGTAGGTCATCTGTTTCATTTAGTTGGTTCCCTGGGTACTACATGTGTTGACCCCACTGTTTCCATGTTGCCTGGGACTCCGTAAATACTGGATAATAAAGGAAAGAATGAACTGAAACAACCTATTGATGAGGTTCAAGTAACATGACCCCAAAATATGGCATCTTGGCATATTGAATACCTTTAGCTGAAGGAGTCAAGACAAAGGCAGAAGCAACAGAGGTCAGATAGTTTTCCCCACTCCTGACCCCAATGTTACCCTAAAAGCAGGAGATAAATCAACCACGTGGTGGGTGTCCCTGCCCTGCTTGTGTGAGGAGGGTAGAAAACATTCTGTTCAGCAGAGGGCATGCGGGGCTCAGAAGCCTGTATAAACAACCTTGTTAAACTAACCCTTACCCTCCTGGTCACTTCTCCAGTTTCTACCCCTCGTCCCAATCCCTTTCTCTTGTCATTTCTTCACAACTGTTGTTTCTTTGCCTAAAAGATACCAAAGCTTCCTGCTCTGATCACTTCTTCTGGTTTTCATTCTCTTGTGAAGGCCCCCAAGTGCATGTAAACATTCAGTGAATTCTGTTGCTTTTCTCTTATGAATCTGTTTTTGCCAGTTTAATTTTCACTCACCCAGGGACCCTAAGGGAGACAAGGAAGAATTGTTTTTTCCTCCCCTTTACTGTTCTTTGATCACTGCGTTTAAACTTTAAACAATTAATTCGTACTTCTGAATTTTCCAGACCTCAGAGCCAACTCAGGAATACTTGACTCACACCAGAAACGTTCTTTACTTGCAGAAGTATTAACAAAACAACCTAAAAAGGAAGCCTTCAGCCAGAGTTTGTGGGCTCAGGGGGGTTAAATACAGTCTGGAAAGCACTTTTTTTGTGTGCCTTCTTAGTAAAACCAACCCTACAAACTGCATGAGGTTTGGCTTTCACTAATGTTTATTCATTTTCTTAGGTGGCAGGCAGCAGGTAGCTCCTCGGGAAGTGCTAAGGGTGCTTTCAGCATGTATTAAGAAATAACTATTTATTTGCAGATATTTCTGAGGGAGTGATTGAGCAGAGAAGGGAATAGAAAAAGAAGCAGGCATTTCCTGCCAGAATCTGACAGCTTGAACTTTATGAAAGATTAAAAGTGAAACATAGATATATAGCCATGGAGATCTTGGTTGAAGATGTGAAAAAAAAAAAAAAACACCACAACATCTTTTCCATCCTTACAAATCTGCCCCAGAAATGAATAAAAACTCCCTTAATTTAACTGAGAGAAGGTAACTTAATTATGCAAATCAACAGGAGATTGACCCTGCCGTGAATTTTTAATAATATACTAATTGCCTGATAAGGAAATCAAATTAGACTTCCACGGTACATTTTTGTCCGAGTGTGCTGGGAGTTACAGCATCATCTCTGTGAAACAGGGATGGTCCTGGGGCTGATATTCAGTTCGCCAGATGAAAACACCAGCCTTTCTTTGGGCATGTGTTCTCTTGATTAAGTATTGACTTTTAAAATTTCACTAAGTCCTCCTCAGCCCTTTTCTAACCATCTCTAAAATGAACCCCTGTTGCCTCATCTGATTGTTTACAAGACGGTAGAACAGTGACAGTTGGCTAACCATGAAAACCCAGGGAGGCTGACTTTCTCCCTCAGGCATTAGCGAGTAAAACATTTCCTCCTTACACCCTCAGTTCGGCACACAGAGAAAGGGGTCATTTGCCTGGTGGGTGTTTGTTACGGAAGAGCCACTTGGAACTTTGAGTAACTTTTGCAAGGAAAGCTCTTCTCGGCCTGATTTTTGTAAAATACAGTCTTTTCCTCCTTGTTCTTTCCTTCAAGGATCTCAGAGAACAGATCAAAATAATTTTAGGTAGAAGAACACCTTGACTTCTTAATGACAAAAAAGATTTTTTTCTCTTCCCATGAAGTCAAGACAATAAGTGGAGAGGAAAAACTTAAACCTAGACTTTAACTGGCAGAATTTCCAGGAGATTTACCATGAAAATACCTTGAAGAGGAAGGGGAGAGTTTCTTTTACTAAAAGACGCCTACTTCACCACAACTATTTTCTTAAAAAAAAAAAAAAAAGGGTCTGCCGTCTTTGGAAAATGGCTAAGCACTGGAAGTAGCTGACCTTACAAATGTGTCATTATTCAACAGATATTGATGGGGGCCTACTATTAAAGAAGGAACAACAGGCCCAGAATGAAGTCACTTGTGCTAAGCCCCACCTCAGTAAGCCAAGACCGAGTAGCCTTTGCACCTCTCTCAAGCACGTGGCATTTAACCAGTCACTCTGGGATTTTCTGGTCCACACTGGTGAGCTCATCTGCATGGTAGAACCCTGTCCTGCCATCAAGGAAAGAAGACCTTGCCTGAAACAATCCCCTCTTTGTTAGAAACCTCCCTTTTCCACCCCTGTCTGTCCACAAAAGCCTTCTGTTTTGTACAGCCCCTTGGAGCTCCTTTCTGTCTGTGCTAGATGGAATGCTGCCCCATTCCTGAGTCCTTGAATGAAGCCAATTAGATCTTCAAATCTACTCAGCCGAAGTTTGGTATTTCACACTGGTTGGTTAAAAGGCACAGCATTAGCAGTGGGGGTAAGAATGGAGGGAAAGGAATCCAGTGTGTTTGCCGAATCACAGAGGTTACAAGCTGGTGGAAAAGGCGTACTTGCACATGAACAATTAAACAAGCGTGCGGGCTCCCGTGAGGCGGAAGGTAGGGACAGTGGGAGTGCACTATGGGGGCTTAGGTAGGCCTGGGACTCGACTTTGCTAAGCAAGGTAGGTAACATTTTACATCTAAGGGGTCTGTAGATATTTTAGTTACGTGTTTTCCTTTGGGAAAACACTGAGTTCGTAGTTTGGGACACCACGTTAAGTCTTCCAGAACGGTCCCATTTCTTTTCTCCGGTTCAAGGTTCTCTTTCCTTCCTTCTTTCCTGCTACGCTCTGGCTGGGACGTTCGATTCTGTACCACCCATCACCGGAGCTGTGCTCCCCAACATGTGGTCTTCTCCCCACTGGCTCAGGTGGGGATTATTTCATTGTAGGTTTTATTTCCTTCTCTCATTGAAGAGCGTTCTCCTTTTTGGTAGTGAATTTGCTCAGTATGTCTCCCTGCTCTAATTTCTAGAGGACTTACTTTATATCATATCTGATGACAATAAACAAGTGTCCTAAAATATATTATTTTGTGTAAAATACCACCCCACACTATATTTCTCTGTGTAGGTATATGTACATGTACATGTGAACATACATGTATAGATATGTATACATGTTCCTCAAGTCAGATAATTGTCATTTCTTTTGTGGGACAGTTTAAAAAGACTATAGTACTTATTCAGAATTAAGCCATGTGGTCTGGTTGACGTTTGGAAGTAGATTTTCTTTTGGTTCCATCTGTACCACCGTTTCCCAACAGGACACCTGGACCCTGACAGGTCACCTTTCCCAGAATAGATATGCTTATTCATAGACCGAGTCCTTGGACTTCTCAGTTATTTTATCCTCTTCTCCTAAACGAAGGCTCTTTGTATGCCAACCTCTTTATTTTTTGTTATAGTGGCATAGCCAAAATTTCGTCCTTCTTTGTTCACAGTAGAGAACATGAGGGACTATAGCTCTCAGCATCCACTCAGAGTATTCTTTGTGTTTCTAGCCTTTCCTAAATGGCTTCTTTTTCCCCCTAGAGAAAGCTATTCTGAAACTAGGGCTACATGTCTTATTACCATCTACGATATACATTTAACTCCCATTATGGCATTTTTATGTTGATGGTTTCTATATATCGTGTATCTGGCCTTAGTTTTGATAGAATATTCTTTCATTAGTAGAAAAAAATGTAGTGTATACTCATATATCATAAATGTGCAATACTCTGTGTTATTCTATGTTGTGTTCATGGCAGCACATAGTAATTATCAGTGTCGTCGTTACATCGTACGTGCTTCCCTGTTTTTTGGAAATGAAGAATGGAATCCTTGTATGCTATTGGTGAACTATAAAATGCTGCAGCCACTAGGAAAACAGTATTGAGGTTTCTCAAAAAATAGAAAATAGAATTACCAGCAGTTCCACTTCTGGGTATATATCCAAAGGAACTGAAATCAGGATTTCAGATATCTGCATTCCCATGTTCACCGTAGCCTTATTCACAATGAACTAGCTATGGAAACAACCTAAATGTCCATCAGTGGATAAGTAGATAAAGGAAATGTGGGATCTACATGTAACAAAATATATTCAGCCACAGAAAGTGAAGGAGGTCTTGCCACACATGACAAAATAGAAAAACCTGGAGGACGTTATGATGAGTGAAATAAGACAGTTACAGAAAAGCAACTACTGCATGATTCCACGTGTATGAGGTGTCTGAAATAATCAAGCTCATAGAAGCAGAGAGCGGAATGGTAGTTCCAAGGGAAATGGGATGTCGTTCAGTGGTCTGAAGTTCCGGTTACACTAGGTGAATGACTTCTAGAGATCATATGTTTAACAAAGAAAAGGGAAACATGAGAAAACTTTTGGAAGTGATGGGTATGTTTATGACCGCGATTACAGCATTGGTTTAATGGCTGTACGCATATGTCTAAACTCATCGAATGATACATACATTCAAAACATACAGCTTTTATATATCAGTTATACCCCAATGAAGCTGTGAAAAATGTGTACATGACACCAAGATGAAAAATAGAGGAATATGGAATGAATAAAATAAGACAAATAAACACTTAATTTTGAAGTAAAAAATTAAATACGGAGGCAGCTTGCTAGACTTATAGAATAGTATGCAATCAGTTCATTAAAAAGATGAATTAGGTTAGAGATGATTCTTATGCTTAAATGTATATGGAAGAAATAATTAGGATGTTTCGGATTTCTTTCAAAATAATTTGGAGTGTGGGGAGTAGCTTGGAATACAACTGAGGGAGCTAAGACTGGGAGTAGCTGGGATGAAGCATAACCCTCTAATTACTGAAAAAAATAGAATTGAGTTTTTAGATAAGAAAAGTTACGTTTTTACTTCAGTTAGGGGTGGCTGTATTGTGTTAACACCCACCAGACATCGCAGGTATTATTTACCCTGCTCAATATTTTGGGTGCATTTCAAGTACGAAGCTGCCAAGGTTCTTGAGCCATACGACACGACGTCTCCTGAGAATTTGTAATGTAAGAACAAGCACAAACGGTTCACTGGGAGGGCTGCGTTGGAGGGGTTGGGGTGAGGGAGGGGACATGAGGAACATGAGCTGTGATTACACTGGCTTCAAAAGATAATTAGTTGACATGTCTTGAGCATTTATTCTGCAGATGCGGTTCTAAACACGTTTCTTTTATTAGTCCATTTTATCTTCCCAATATTCCAGTGAGGCATGTACGATTACTGCTCTTTTATATATGAGGACAGGGTGACCCAGTACATTTCAGTGACCGGCAAATTCTGCAGTAAAGCAAGCGTTGTGGATTCAGTGTTTTGTTCTTGAGTATGATTTGGTCCAGCCTCTCTGGGATCACTGCACTAGGGACAGGTAGTCTGGATTTGTGGTTCAGTACATCTGGTACTGGTCTTGGTCTCAGAGTTAGGGGTGAACATATAATGATGTCAAAGATTTTCTATTTACTTTCCTTTATTTTTGTGTGTTGACATACTATTGTTCAAAATGATAGGTGCTAAAAATTCTCCCTAACTGCTGTTGGATAAACTCATATCTACTTTTCAATGGCCCTATGTATCTTCTTTCTTTATTATTTGTGGAAGGTCATAGTTTATGAGTATTTGTAGCCTACCCTCATCTCACCCTAACACACACACACACACACACACACACACATGGTAACATCTTTGGCTCATTCCCACTTCTTCTCTTTCATGGGTCTTCATAGACAGCCTGGCCTCCTTGCCTGAGAGATCACTGAGATTTTGTGCTTGAGAATTAATTGGAAGGGAAGGGGCAGGGGACAGTAAGAGGCACAGTTGGAAGAGGTTATTGTATGAAGACAACTTTCCATGCGTCTCACCTTTTTGCTTGTCTTGTGAGTAAGGCACTCTTTGTTTATTTTGTTCTAAACTATGTTTGAAATAATATTTAGAACAGTGGATAGCCTTGGTAGGTAGAGATAGTGTCTCCCTATGTCCAATAAAACAAAGATAATGTCTTTCTTTAGAGCAATGGACTTTCTGACTATTACTATTGGTGTGAGTAACAAACTGTTCATCTCTGACCCAGAAGTCTCATATCTTCTGCCAGCGTCCATGGAACTGTGGAGTCTTAATGTTTTAGCTTGAAAGTAGGGTAAAATCTCAGATGCTTTGCAGTTGTTGACAGCAGAATAAAATTTTTTCAGTTGAGGAGATGAATTTCTCAAAGTAGATAGAACAGTTGTGGCATATGAAAGCCAAAAGAAATAGAAATGAGAGATATTGAGGTCGGTATTTATATATAGCTATAAGAAATACATGTAAAGGATTTTAGTTGTTTTGATGCTATATTTGGAGACGTGAAATATATGAGTGTCTATGTGTGTATGTGTTTTCTTTCAACTACAACATCATTCTCGGAATGATTTGGCTTGTAGCTTAATAAACATTCCATGGACGCCTTCATTGACATTTTAAGGGGAAGTTGGAAGAAATTAAGTTATTGTTAGTTGACTACCTTATTAAACTAAAAAATAAATTCATGGTTCTATTTATCATTCAGTTAGAGTTTTAAAAGCTCAGATTTTTCTATTATTAAGTTTATCAGGGTGGCATAGGTTAGTAAAATTATATAGATTTTAAGTATGCAATTCTATAATACATCATCTCTGTGTTACACTGTGTAGATTCTTTACTCATTCCATCATGATCAGCACAGTACTTTTCCAAAAGAAAAATACAAAGAACTTGATCTCTCTCCCAAACTTGTACACACACACACACACACACACACACAAATCTACCAAGGGAAAAATAGTCACATAAGCAGTTTTTATTGAAGGACCGTTGGTACGTGGAATTAAATCAGTCACTTGGAGATATATAACAGGCTATTGCCTCCTTGGGGTTTAACAATTTAAAATAGTTGTGATAGAATATTCACATTAGAAGAATACACATATATTAAAGTAGAGAGCTCAGTCACTACCGCAGGGTTTCTGCTCACACTAAGAATCCATTAGACTAGAGAATATCAATGCTAGGAATTTACCAAAAACTACCTCTGCTACATTTCATGATTTACCTTTTTCTTAAAAAAGACTTTTCCAAATTATAACAAGATAAAAAAGAGGATGTTTTATGAAAAATTGAACAAAAGCAGGTTTTTAACGCCATTTGTGTATACAGTTCAGTGAACTTTAAAAGACTTATTCACCTAAACTATGTTTCTTCTGCCTGGAACTATTTCCTTCACCTGCAGCGAACTGCCTTCTCTCTCTTCTCTGCCCTTGGGGATCTCAGAGTAAATGTCACCTCCTGCACGCTACCTTAGCTTTCTTTGTGTGCTTCTGCTGGCCACTGGGCCTCCTCCTGTCATCGCATTTCTCATAATATGTTAGAATTGCCACCTTTTCGGCTTAACTTTTCCCCGTTAGAGGGTGATTGCCTTGAAGACATTATGTCTTGCACAGTATTTAAATATACAATATGTGTTTTTGAATTCACTACTCTGTAATTAAAAAAGAAAACATGCTAAATGGTATGTGCTACTATGGATTGCGTCCTTGAACAGGAAGAGGGTATTAGTGGCAAAGCTGAGTCAGTAGCAACGTGCCAAGGTAATGTTTTTAGTTTTGGCAAAGTACTATTATGTAAGATGTCAACATTAGAGAAAACTGTACGACAAGTGGATAGAAACTCTGTACTACATTTTTTTTCTGAAACTTTTTATTTAAAAATTATCATGGGAAGTTATTCATTATTAATTAGTAGTGGTATTGCTGCATTGTCAGATGACATCGACCCAGTGCCCCAGTCTGAACCATCTGGGGCCTCCCCTGCTCTAGGGGATCATGAGAGACGTTGCTGACTTCTGCCCCATCTCTGTCACTACAGACCTCTCTTGTCCCATGGCATGGGTCTGCTTACGGATAGAAGAGTGTCGGGTGGTGGACGGTCGTCCCACACGGTCTTGCTCTGCGTCGTTCCGTTCTGACAGCTTTGAAAGCCGTGGCGTCCCCTTCCCCTGTCAGTGCCACTGATGCAGCGTCTGCGAGAGGCCAGTGCCCTGGAGCTCTCAGATCGTGGTCACTGAACCCTGCAAAGAATTAAGCGAATTCTCTTACTCCCGGTTGTTCTTTGTCACCCCGCCATAAAGGTGGCCCCGTCAGCATTCCCCTTCGCCCTTTCCTCTCCACAGGGGGTCAGGTCTGGTCCTGTGGTCCGGCCAGTAAATGCACACCTTTCTGTTGTCCTGATCCCATTTGGGATACTTCTGACCTCCCTTCGGTCCAAAACGAATCGGCTGTAGGCCTGCAACACGTCTGCAGCGGGCAGGCATCCCGCTTCATCCGCTCAGCTGGGCCGCTGCGCTGCGGCCTCACTTAACGGGGCTGGGGGTAGTCGGGAGGGCGGAGGGGCTGCTACATTCGGACTTGACTGTGACCTGGCCTTCACACTGGACTCAGTCCACTTGGCCATCCTGACCGGGAGAGCTAATGAGGGGTGGCAACCATGTAACGCAGGGCCTGTCCGCGCTTCACACTGTCAGAGGTGAGAAGACCCCCCGGCCCACTTCAGAAACTCTTTTGGAAAGAAATTCTGTGTAGACGACACCGTTCGCCATCCCCCTACGAAGGACAGTCACTGTAAACACCAGAGTTCTTGAAAAGCAGTGTCTGCTCTCCCTGAAAATCGAGATCAATGTGAGTAGTGTCGGGTGTCTACTTGGAAAGCGTGGGACAGCCCAGAGGTGAGAGTGGGTCACTTTCTCCTTCCACACGTGCAGCTGTTCTTGTCACCACTCTGCCAGGCCCTCTTAGAGCGCATAGGCGTGCCTGCGCTCCCCGGGGGGCTGCCGCCCGGCCAGTCTGGGTCAATGTCCCGAGTGAGGCGTGTGGGTGCCTTTGAGGATCTCAGGGGATGCCGGCGGTGGACGCGAGAAGTAATTCTTCTTCTGAAGCAAACGTCTTTCTGCGTGTCTCAGCGCCCTAAAACTTACGGCTTCCCCTGGATTCGTCCTCCTCCTCGTCATGCCTGCTTAATCATCACATTGAGTCCTCTCCTCCAAATAAATTCCATTTAAAATAATGCCAGGGGATTTAACGAATATAATTTGTTCTGAATGCCTTTTCTAATTGCCCTCATTTCTTTAACATTTTATCCCATATTTCAAGAAATTAAAAGGCTGTTTAATTCCACATTCCTATCATCTTATTTTTGAGTGTGAAGTGCATCGTGGCAAAGACAGGAAGGATACAAGGCCTGAAAATTTTAGGGTCAGTACAAACAAGAATTCCTTGACATACCAGGGACAGGATGAGGACGTTCAGGTTGGATCGTGAATAAAAAGTGGCAGAGCTGTGGGGTCTCCACTGTGAACCGACTGTAGCTTGCCAGCACCTAACATATTGTTTGTACTCGGGAAAGGTGAAATAGTAGCACGTACACGAACGGCCACTTAATGGCCCAGTGCCTTTGTGGAAGAGAAAAAAAAGGTACAGGATTTCCTCTAGCTATTTTACACAATTTGAGTAAAAAAAAAAGTCTTAATTCATTTGCAAAGCAAGCATTTAAAACTACAAAGGAAATTAATAAAAACTAAAGACTTTTTGTTTCCCCTCTAAATTCAAAATAAAAAGTAATGGAAAATAAATTAAATTAGACCTCTAACTGGGTCAAGGTAAATCTCTTTATTTTTCTCTTGAAATTATGCTCTCATCATGAGATTTTATGGATACCCACAGCTTTGGTGTTATTTTTATTTCGCATCATTCAGCACCCTTTTTCATTAAAAATTCCCCTAAAATTTTGAGATGTTTAGCCGAAATCAGAGGCGATTGGGTTGTATTTCTTACATCTGGCTGCATATCAGAATCACCTGAGGATTTTTTTGTTTTTATTACAGATTTCCAGGTCCCTCAACTAATTTCTAAATTATAATCTCACTGAGGCACAGGAATCCCCAGGGATTTCTGATTCACCAACTGACATTTGAAAATCATTACTCTTCACAATTATTTTTAAAAGAAGTGCCCAATGAATAGAGTCCCATAGTTGCTAACAATTTAAAACCCAACAGGAAAAAACAATACTAACTTGATATACATTTAAATTAATTGAGTTCTTCATCTCTCCATTCCTTTTAAAGAGGATAGGTACTCTTCTAGGCACCCAGCCTGAGGACTTGGAGAAAGCCTTCGGTGTGCCCTCCTCACGCAGGTGGCCCCGTGTCACCACTGAGTCTGCCGTCTGAATGTCCCCTGAAGTAACCCTTTGCTTCCTGTTTTCCAGTGCGAGTGCCCTAATGCAGGTAGTCACTGTGGCCTTGCTTTAAATCCTTAGTTATTTCCCAGATGACGAAAATCTATAGTTTGGTAAGAGAGTCCTTAGTAGTTTGGGCCCAGCAGTTCTGTGTGTGTGTGTGTGTGTGTGTGTGTGTGTGTGTGTGTGTGTTTGAGAGAGAGAGAGAGAGAGACTTCAGGGAGGACGGAGAGGAGAGCAGGTTTGTGTGAAGGGTCTGCATTGCCTGTTTGACCCGGATTGAATCTAGTCCAGGACGACAGTATTTTGCATTACAAAGTCTGCCTGATGATGCTGAATCTATGCAATCCCAAAGATGTTTTCAAAAGTAAGACAGGTTAAATCTGCCCGATTTGTGTATGACCTTGTGGTTGGATACTAAGCTTTTTTCACTAGATGAACACTTAGGTTATATTTCTTAGGAGTGCAGCCGTCCCCTGTCCCCTCGGATACAGCATGGAACTTCAAATGCATTTCCTAGGTACGACCCCTCATATCTCTTGCTATTTCTAAATAAGCACAGTGCTCATGTCCTAATTAGGTCAGCACTCCCACTTCCACGTAGCATAATTTAAAAAAATGCATGGCACAAATATTCCTTGTACAGTAACTTCTGCACATAAATTTCTAGACAAAGTGAACTTAAGAAAGCAAGGCAAGAAGGAAGGATAGACAGACGAAAAGAAGAAGGAAGGAAGGGAGGGGTGGAGAGAGAGAGAGAAAGAGTGAGAGAGAGAGGAAGGAAGGAGGGAGGGAGGGGGAGAGGGGAAGGGAAGGGAACGGAATGGTGGCATCCTCGCAAAGCCCTTGGTCTTACATCGGCCTGGGGTGGCGCCAAGCTGTGACTGCAGCACATTTTCTTACCTTTCTAACACTGTCTTTCGCTTAAGACAGAATGTTTGTCTCGTGTCTTCCCTCTGAGTCTGCCGTCGGTGGGCTGCCGGCCCCCTGCTCTGAGCCGGAGCCCCGGCCCCCCCTTAGCAGCCCCGGCCCTTCGGCTCTCTAAGCTCCCGTTAGAACAGCCTCACCTCAAGGTCGGCATTGTCACGTCTACCTTTTACCTACTTCTCCGGCTTGGCCTTGCACGGCTCTCTTCATAACACCGCTCCCAGCTAGGATGACCAGCCATCTCCGTTTGCCCAGGAATGTGGGGTTTCCCAGGACAGACCGAGGAATGCTTGTTACCCGACTCCCACCCTGTCTCTGGGTGCGGTGGCTGATATTCGGTCAGTGCTTGAAAAACGAGGTGCCTTTTCTGTGTCTAGCTTTCTCCTCCCTTCCCAGGCTTCTTTGGAAACCGAGCTCAGGAAGACCCTCCAGGAAGTTTGCTCTGAGCCCCCAAATCACTTGGTGTTCTTAAATGTCCTTTCCACGTACTCTGAAGGCATTGAATGTAAGCATCTGTCTTCCACTTCTAGACTGCAGGGCCCATACTGCACCCCCATAACGAACTCAGACACTCAAGAAACATAGTTTGTATGACTAAAAAGGAGACTTTCTGTCCGCAGAGGGGAAGCAGTCCTCTCGGTCTCCATGCTTGCTGTGTGCGGTCAGGAGTGACAGAGAGCTACCGTGTAGTGAGTGCGCCTGTGTCCCCAGCTCTTTTCAGTGAGACCCTGTTCACTGTCCCCACACCCTAAGTCATCCCAGGGGCAAGTAGAGCTGCTTATCCGAGGTCAGGGTGCGCAGCCCGTCATGGGTTAGTATGTTTAGGACATCACAGTTGTCCAGCTTCCAGAAAGCTGACAGTGTCTGCTTTGCAGCGTGCTACGCCGTGGCGTCGTCTGGACACCCCTGTAATGCAGCACATCAGCGGATGAAGGTTCACAGGAAACAGCACACAGGGAGGCTATAAATACCCTCATGTCCATTCAGATTAGGTTTTCTCACCCAGTGTATTTTGGAAAAGAAAATATGTTCTTCTTTCTGGGAGATTTTTAGATCAAGCACCATGGACCTGAGGTACAGATAGGGTTTGCGGTCGGGTTCGTCTGGTGTCGGAGCCCAGGGCCTCTGTGATATATCTGCTGCTGGATCTCTCTACCTCACTGTCAAGTTCAATAGCGTTTTCACTTCCCAGCAGCTTAGCTCTCTTAGTCAGTGTTTCCTGAAAAAGGAGCCACTGTATTTGACATTTCATGTATTGCAAACAGACTGCAAAAATCATTTTTAAATCGCCAATGCAATGTCCCTATAAATAGTCCATGGGATGTAACGTAATGTCTCTGATATCGGCTAGAGGTGCCCAAGAGTTTTTGGAATTTCAGTATCTTCTTCATCAATAATTATTTAAATTGACAACAGCTATGTATTTAGTGCTGTTCCAAGTAATAGAATTTGTATTGTATCACTAATGGTTTCTTCGTTTGGTTTCCCGATCTCATATTGGTACAACATGTGCGTCTCCTAACGTGAATTTGGTCTTGAGAAGGTGTG
Organism: Lyroderma lyra; assembly: GCA_004026885.1. Classification (NCBI taxonomy): domain Eukaryota; kingdom Metazoa; phylum Chordata; class Mammalia; order Chiroptera; family Megadermatidae; genus Lyroderma; species Lyroderma lyra. The sequence continues at coordinate 28,893 of PVJL010006446.1, read as the reverse complement.
GAGGGTCCCGCTGCACCCCCGGGAGGGCAGCGAGCAGGCCTCCGAAGCCCGGGGTGGCCGTGACACACTTCAGCACGTGCGGGTCACGTGTCCCCGGAGGTCCTAAACACGTGGTAGTTTGTTGAAACTGTTCTCACATTCCGCTTTTCCTCCCCTGCTGCAGAATTTGTCATTTCATCAATCACATTTATTAAGATTTCCTACCCTGAAAATATTCTCCAGTTGATCTCAATTTGCTTTCATTTCAATCATGACTTTCTGGACCATTTCAGGGAAAAACGAATACATCTCGATGAAGTAGTCATTAACATGAAATGAGGCAACGGTCCTCAGGAGAACTCGGCAGGATTACCTAGACAAAGCTGGTTATTTCCCTTGTTTGTTCATCTTTTTCCTTGTGGCTCAGGTCTGAGTGTCCTCTTGTTTTTGGAAGAAATTATATTGAGGACAAAGGATGCAAACATTGGCGTTAGGAATATTGTTTACCCATTCTAATTTCACATAACAGATGTTTACATGGCCTTTAGTTTGTTTATTTCCATAGTAAGCATGTTGGCTGAAAGTATTATATGTTAGCTCTTAGCTGCACGATACTTTTTATCTTTCTAAGCTAGAACAATGTGAAAATGGCTCTTGAATCTGCTCTTTATCCTAGGTACATTTTCCTTTGTTGTTATAATTCTATATATAATAGGTATAAACTCACTTTTTCACATTTAGGTAAAATATGAAAAAAAATTCAGTCAGCCATCCAGTTGGGTTGAAAGGTCCAGATGTTTGGCCTTTGCAGACAAGCAGCCTAATTAAATTTCCCTTTTTCACGGAGATGTTTGTCATTGTTTTGACAAAGTGTGGTAGGTTCAGGGATTTAAAAATTCTCTGTTAACTCGTTTGCAAACGGCACGACTCCAGGTCCATGCAGTGGTATTTGGAGGTATTAGAGGATTATAGAAAGTGGATTTAATTAATGGAGACACAAGTCAATGCTTTAAGTATGTTTTAAAGACGTCCTGTACCTTTTCGCCTCAATCATTGCATCTGTCCATAGAGATAACGGTGGCTAACATGAAGATTCTTGGGAAGGTTGGCGCTGACCATCTCTCTCTCTCTGTGCATGAGATCTGTAATAAATTCCCAGTAAGGGACGGTTGAACGTGAACCTGAGTCTCAGTTTCATCAGCTGTAAAATGGGAATAGCAGCTGTCCCTGTAGCTACCACTTACTCTGCTGGGCACAAGCCTGTTTTTGTCTTTCCTTATCCCTGTCCCAGAGTCTGTGTGAGAAGGAATGGCAACCTCTTCGTAAAAACCTTTAACAAGGGTTTGCAGTCCTGTCCAAATGGAACATCTTAAGACGTAGCCCACACAGTTTGGCGTTTAAAGTCTTGTTTTTCTATCTTCATTCTTTACTCACACTTTCTCTTTGTTGCCCAAATTTGATGCATTTTTCTAAGCAGGCAGTCGGCTGTTAGGTTGTACAATTTTAAGGATGCTAGATGTGACCTTTCAAGCTATTTTCCATGACACTCAGGTCTCAACTAGCACATTTAGGAACTCTCTGTTTAGCTATTATAAAGCCTCTGAATTTTAGGTGCAAATAAAAGTAGTGTTCATGTTTTGGACTTTTATGGGATAACACGTGACTGTGTATTAAGTTTAGAGTGACTTGAGGCTATTGGTCTGAGAACAATTTAGCGGGCAGAGGAAAGGGCACTTCCTGGAGAAGTAGGGTGGCGACAAGGGTAAACTTCATTGTCTTGACCTACGACAGCATAACGAGGTCCTGGAAGGGACTGCAGCTTGTTTCCCTTGGGAAGGGATGAGCTGGGTACACATGGATATAAAGTGAATTGAGGGGCTCCTGTGACAAAGGTCCACTAGCTGTCCCACCTCGTAGTCCTCTTTTCCCCGGGGCATTCAGCTAGACCCCCAGGTTCCTTGTCTGTGTCTGTGGAAGTTCCTCCGAGTCGGATGGAATGAGGACAGCCCAGCCCGTGAAAGAGCCTTTCAAGGAAAGAACCTCTTTATACTTCTCAGGTACCTGGTCGTCTTTGTAGACCCGGATTTGGACAGCGTGGAGCTGCCGTGAGCATGCTCCTGAAATCGGTGCGTGGAGGAGGGCTGTTCCGTTCACCTACCACCCGCTGCGGGCTGTAAATGAGTTGGAAGTAAACGGCTGCCTTCGCTGCCATGTTTGCATGGTTTATTGCTGGGGCCAGCCCTTCCCTAACCACCTTGACTACAGTGACTTATTTTCCTATTCGGTAAATGAGGATTTTGCATAGACCTCAAGTGACTTTTCATTTCCAGACCTTTTTACTCCCATCTTCTTTCTTAATCATCATGGCAAGGCTGAAAGAGAGATCTCTATTTCATGGAGCCTGCTGAGAGCCAGCAGATGGCGGGCCTACGAGGGAATGTGGAACTGTCTGAACCCAAAGCCCATGATGCTTTTAGTATCGCTCCAGATAGAGTTGTTGGCTCTACCAAAAAACAAAAACAAAAACAAAAACAAACGTTTAAATGGAAATTTAGAGAAATTCTTTTTCCATTTATCAGTTTCTTACACCATTTTTCTTCTGTGATATGTCATTACTCATACCAACTCTTCTTTTCTCTGTTTGAATTACAGTCTTTTGTTAGATTATTGATCATTTTAACTCACTAAGCTAAGTAGTATTTCTCTTTTCATATATTGTACCTGGGCTCCCCCAGCTGAAATATTCCTAAGAGTGAATGAAGCTTATTATCTATAAGCAATGCAGCCTTCACCTGGTAGCTTGTGGCTGTCAACACAGTTTGTCAGTTCATCAGAGAAGAAGCAAGCGATAAGGACAGGACGGCCAGTATAACCCCTGCATTGTTCTACTGTGGCTGTTTCAGGGACGCCGGGAAGAGGATGTGTGTGATGTACTTTGTGCGTGGTAAGTAGGTGTGAGCCATGAGGCCATGTCTACTCGAGAGCTCTCCTAGTGTGCTGTTCAGCAAAGGTTGTGACTCTGCCTCATTGAAATTTCACCCTCTGGATTTGTCTTTTTGGAAATGGCACCGTTTTAGCTCCCGAGGCTCCATTTTAATTAAAGCCAAGCTTCCTTTCTCCCAGTATTCCTCTGCTCTTCATCTCGTATTTCACCATGATAGGGAATGCATTTAATTTCATTCTGTGCTTCGTCTACCCAGTATGCGTGCCCTTTTGAGTGATTTCAGAAGAAAAGTTACTAACTGGCCATCTTCAGTGCTTCCGTGTTTAGGCAGGAAGTTTCCTGAGATATGCACAACGGCGATGACAGCTAAAAATGGATGAACTAAAATTAGATTCAGTTTGATTGAGGATTCAGTGGTGTTTGATGTATAAAAGTTTTTTGAAAAGTACAATTCAGTGAGCTCTTCTTATGTCCTAGGCAGTGTGTGAAATTCTTTTCAGAAGCCATGTAATGGATCTCATATAATATATTGAATTTTAGTAAGTACATATGCTAATTTTTAAACAAAGCATGTAATGGCTTCATCCGTTGTATGAGAAAATGCTTGGTGATCATTCTTTCAAAGCATAATAGTCCTCCAAAAACATCTTAGTGCTCATATACGTGACTATTCTTGTTTTCATGATGAAACTAGTAGTAATTGGGTTTCTACAATATGTAAATGACTGCATTTCCTACAACTGTTTTATACACAATGAACATAAAAGGACAGTTAAGCTATTTCTGATTTTCTCTAACCAAAAGAGCCCAGACCAAACTGGTTCAAACCTTAAAGGTGATTTGTAGGACTGAAAAGTCCAGAGGTTGATTGGGTAAAAGAACACTGGCCTTTTTTATTTACTATTATTATTATCATTTTTATAAGGTTCTCTAGACTGTGTTTTCGTGTGGATTTGAACTTGGCACTAACTTTGGAAGACGGCTTTACGCCACTGCTAGGTCTCTAACCTTCTGGGGAAAGAGAGGCAAAGCTTACTTGCACACCATCGTGCCATGCCTGCCTTCACGTTCGTTTTACCCTCCTTACACTTACTAACTCTCTCTCTCTCCTTTTCTTAAAGGGACCAATTACATTTTTTCCCTAAGAGTTCTAGTGAATTTTGGGTACTTCTTTATTTCTTTGAAACTTACACACACACACACACACACACACACACACACATACACATATTTTAATAGCTTAATTTTCTTATTCCATTTACTCTTAATAAAGAAGAATCTTGAAATTAAATTCCTTTAGCCTTCCAACCCTTTTGCCTTTATTTTTGAAACCCCATTGTTGCAAGGCGAAGTTTACTGAATGTATAATAGACACAAGAGAATAAATAGGTTAGAGTTCTCCCTTACAGTGTGGTGTTGAACATTTACATTTTCTTATAGATGGCTGAGCCTACAAACAGTAAAATCATTGACATTGTACTAATTTTCCATTCTCTCATTCATAGTACTGAGCTATTCAAGACAAAGTAAACATCATATAGCTAAAAAAATATAGTTGCACAATTGCCTTCACGGTGCTTGGTGATGGGTTCACCATTTGTATGTTTTTTTGTGACCTCGTGCAGTTGGAGAAATGTTGAATTGATCACTATTTCTGTGGCTAATTTCTGTGGCTTTAAACTATAGATGATGGTTGCATGTTTAAGATAAATATTTGAACATCAAGACCAAGGCATTCCTCAAATATAATTTATCATAAAGGTCAGCTTCTTGAATAAGTTATGAGTACCAGGCCTGAAAACTGCATTTTCATGGCTGATGGTGGTGCTATGTGTTATGCTCTGTTTAAGGCTATAGGATAACCTGATTCACTAAGATGACACAGGAGATAATGCCGGCCATCGTTGGGACTCAGTCTGATTTCTGCTCTTCTTCTCTCTTTAAGGTTTGGTATTGGTTTGGTGGTATCAAATGAATAAAACAGCTTCCAAGTGGCATTCCTGCCACACTGGAACCACTGGTAGTCACTCATTCACCTATTCATCCACTCATTTTGCAGATCATTGTGCGTGGCTTTACTTAGCACGTCCCTTGTATGGACTAGGAAAAATAAAATAAGACAAGTTCACTGTTCTCGAAGAACTTGAAATGTATTGTTGAATACAAGACACAAACCTTAAAAATGAAATAACTGTAAAAGGTAGCTACACTTTACTGAATAATTAAAATGTATTTAATTATTTTCACGGGAGACCGACAATTAAAGACATCACTATTGCTCGGTGTGTTTAGGGAATGATTCCAGGAGATGGAGGGAATATATTTGGTGTGGTCAGAAAACTATTGGAGAGATGAAGGGAACCGGAAGAGACTTTTGTGGGCATGAAAAGAGGAATCTGTAAACAATCTTTCAAGGGAAGGAAGGAGCAGTGTTGGTTGGAGAGTGAATGAATAATGAATCAAGGTCCTGTTGTGGGGCAGGAGGTGACATACTTGCTGAGGTAACTTGCAGCAGGAATTCAGGGATTTGAAAACCTGGGAAACGTGGATGCTCCCATTTTTTGCCCCTGTCAACCTTTATATAGAATTTATATGTATATATACACATGCACGCGTGTGTGGATATAGAATTCTAGCAGTTTGTATGCTCTGAAGTTTTTCTTGAAAGTTTCTATTTAAAACTTTGATGCTATTCTACCTCATTGGGCTTTTTAAATTTTTAGTTACTTCTGTATTTTTTATTTCGCCTTGAGCTATACTACCTTGAGCTGTAATATTGTCACAAATTATAAACGAAGCATTAAGTGTGATCAGTATTTGGATAACTATTCTCTAAGAAAAACTGTATGCCTCTGCAGTTAATATTAATAGACATGTTGAATGCTGTGGCACATACTCCCAAGGAAATGTGAACCATTTGTCAGAATGTGTCTATATTTTACTTAAAAATGTATTTTACCCGTTGGGTGTTACCCAAATATCTACCCAACTAGTTTTTAGTCATCACCAGAATCTATTCACAGGAAGTTGCCTATTTTCAGAATTAAAGTTGTTAAACAACAGGGTTGTTTCTGTTGCTTATGAATTAAAACTAAAAATGACATGTCACCAGTGGTAACTGCCAAACTGACTGCTTACTGGGCAAATGTATTTTGATTAGTTATATCATACCTGACTAGATTACAAAATTCTTGAAAACATGCACGATACCTTACCTTTTATTTTATTTCTTATCTTTATTGTTTAGCAGATTGTAAAAACACATTGTAAGTGCATGGAGTTAAAGTCAATTGACTCAAACCATGGAAGTGCCCACAGCCAAAGGAATTAATCGCTATGTGCAAATTTGGTATTACTTTTCATATTATAAATTATTTTTTATAATTGAAGTCTTAAGTAGATGTTAGTATACTGGCTTATTTATAAAATGGAATAAATATTCAAATGAAGAAGTTATTTAAAATAAGAACATAAACAAAATATCCAGTAGAAATATAATTTTTTTCTTCCATAAATACCATTGGGGACAAAAAGCCAGTGTAAGATTTCTCATATTGCTTTCCTTTTATATCATAGACAATGGATAACGTAACAGAGTAGTTTAATTGTCATTTCGAGATCAGACAATTAATTTTGTGAACGCATCCCAGAAAAACTACTGCACACCTCACTGCTGAATATCACTACGGTCACCTTCGAAGTCCTCCCCGTGGGAAGCTGTGCACGGACACCAGCGCCTAGTCCACCCTTCAAAGCCATTTTGGAACTCTTCTTCTGGAATGGCCATCAGAGCTGGCATCATCCCCAAAATCTGACAATTAGTTCGCGAACTTGCCACCATGGCCTTACACCGGCAGGCTGTACAAACGACTTTGTAACAACTCGGTAAGGGGCCAAGGTTCTGACCCCTCACCGCGTTGTTTGTACAGTGCTGCCGTGGTGAGGGCCTGGAGGCAAGTTCGCGAAGAGGATAATATTTTAGATTTGGTGATCTCTTTAGCTATGACATTGGACGGACGGAGCTTAAGTGTTCATTTGTTGTTTTAAATACTCTGTAATTAGAATCCTTTTACACATATCTCAGAGAAGATGGGTCTTTCCATACTTAAAAAATTGGTTTTGTTTTGCTTTTGGATTTATTTGTTGGCAGATACTTTCAGCAGTGCAAATACCCTGTTTCTAATAGGATTGCTCATTGATTTTGGTACCTTTCGATGATATTCACTGCAACTTGTATTACCCTGGTGTTTGCCAAGGGGTGATTCTCTGTTTCCGTCATCACCTCTACGTTTATTAACTGGAATTACGCTGAAGCAAAGAGCTTTCTCTTCCCCTCCATTATTAATTTATGCGATTATGTATCTATATATAATCAGAGACAGTTGTAGTTTTGAAATAAAATTCACATAACATAAAATTTAAACTCTCCAAGTGTACGACTCAGAGGCTTTTAGTATATTCACAAGGTCATGCCCCCATCGTCACCACTACCTGAATACGTAACCATTTCATCACGCCAAAAGGGAGCTCCCTGCCCACTTTGTCAGCAGCACTCGTCTCCGGTGCCACCTGTTCCTGGCAGCCAGTGATTGATCCTCTGTCTGTATGGATTCGCCCGTTCGGAGCTTCACCTCTGTATCCAGCTCTCTCCCTGCCAGCACACCCCCGCCCCCACCCCCACGTGCGCCTTGTACGTTCACATCATTTTCACTTCAGGAACTTGTTGGTTTTCATTCCTCTGATGCCAATAACACTGTTCACGTCTAGATGATCGCCACAATCAAAATTTTCTCAAAAGCAACTTTCTCCTCGAAGCTTTCCCTCTGGTCATCAGGAAGACAATTCCAATACATTTTCCAATAATAAAAGTCCTCACCCTCCTGAGTATCAGCAAGTCCGTGGTAGCTGCTGAGAAAGTCTCAGATAGCAATACGCTGCCACGTGCATCTCTGTGTAACTTCTGTGTGATGGTCTGTGTGGCGCTTTGATTTGTCTGACAAGTAATGCAGAAACTAGATCGCTAAGGGATATGCCACATAGGGAAAACCAGGTAACAAATTCTGCACTTCAGTTGTAGGAACACCTTTCTTATTCATTAAGTTTTGGGTTCTTTTAGAATGTAGTTATTACTATTTGCTAATGAGATGATTGCAGCCACCTGCCTTTGAAATCCAGTTCGTGTGCTTACTAAAACATGTGCTTTGAGAGTGTAAATTATATTTCCAGGATTTGAATGTGTAACCCCATCGATAAGAGTGAACGTATTTTTTAACAGAAAGAGGAGAAATAGCTTAATATCAACTTAAAAAAATGTTGCTGTATATTTTGAAAATTGGACGAATGCAGACATTCATCTGTAAACTCTTACAGTTCATAAGCTCTTTAGTTAGGTTACCTTAAAATAATTTATAATTTCTTCCCAATGACAAAGTTTTACCTTTTCCAATTAAAGTATGTTCAGCTATAAAACAAATTCACAGCTACTGTTTTGAAACATTGAGCCTGATGTTTAAAATATTCTGCTCTTAAAATATTTACCCAGTTAACAGTTGTAAAAGGCGTCCAGATAGAATGCAATAACAATGAAAACCTTGTTGATGAAAACGTGACTTGCATTCACACTTAAAAAACGTGTGACTATGGACAGGCTTTGCAGACTTCATTGTGTGTGGTTCAATCAGAAAAGCCAAACCCAGCTGCTAGGGGCATGTTCGGTGTGTAAATTTCTCACTGGGCCAACACACCCTTTCACGGAAATACATGCTTTTCGGGAAACAACTGTGATTTTCAATCAGCGGTTTGCCACACCCGTGGAGTGGCAGCGCTCAGCCCTCATTCGTGACACCCAGAGCAGCCCGCCACCGCGAATGCCGGCCCGGGCCGCACGCCTGTGTCACGTGAGCCTTGGAAGTGTGGACGTGGCAGCTCAAACAAGCCGTGGAAGTGGCTGCAGTGGTTGCCACTTTGGTGGCTCAGCCTACCATTTGTCTTACGTCGCTTTAATGTTTCATCTGAACAAATGGCAACCAGACCCCCTCGGAGACAGGGCCTCTCTTGCAGCCACACGACTTTGCATCGCATTACCAAGCAGAGTTCGGCTTTCTGTGCAATCAGTAAAGAGCACTTGGCTGTTGCTGTTTGCTGGTCCCCCTTGCTTCACTGTCTTTGTAAAGGTCTGGCCTTCCTCCTGGTTTGAAAGATTGTTGAGTCTGCAGAGACGCATGCTTCTCATCCCGAACTGAACGTAGCGCCTTCCACGTGCCTTAGCGCCGTCCCCCCGGCGGCTTCGGGGGGGCAGTGCCACCCTGAGTGCGCAGACACCCACATTAGTGTAGGGTTTGTTTAAAGGGATTGAAGTGATACGTCTTTGTTTTTAACGTTCATTTCTGAGTCTAAAATAGGTCATGAGAGTGATTTCAGATAAACATTGTCAGTACGATTTTGGACAAGTTGTAATTGGTTACCCGAACCGACCTTCTGGTTAAAGTGGTCGAAGCGGTCACCACTCTTCGCTGCACGTCCAAGTGAGAGACTACCCGTCGCCTCGCTGCGTGCTTCGTCTTGCACCTACTGCTCCAGAAACGTGAGTCTGTAAGGCGCGTGAGACAACAGTTTGGTGCCTGGGTTAAGTTTAGAGCCTTGAAACAACCTTGAAAGGAGATTGAAATCACATAGCCTCTGGGACTTCAGCGGTACACATTATTCTTTTCCAGGGACGGTTCCAAAGCAATGACATATCAGTGCTAGGTTTTTAAACTCCATCTGTACTACAAATATTTGTCACAAATATTAAACAAATTCATCTCACTTAAGAATTGGATCAATTTCAGAACAAATGGCAATAGGTCTATGCTAATTATTTGGAAGATTATCTTTAGGGTTACTCTTATGAACCCTAGAATTGTGAAGATGTACAGCATTTATTTGAATCAAACTCATATACACTTATGTAGATTTTCAAATTTTGTTTTTAATTGATAGTGAATAACAAGAAGAAATAATATACTGCTGATAATTGTGGGCCAGTATTTGGTGCTTTAAAAAGGATCATGGTGTTAGTCTTCCCCATCTAATCCCAGAGGCTGTTTCTTACATTGTCAGCATTTACAATAAAAACAAGGTACCAGAATCCATCTGCAGTGAGGCCAGTATTGGAAGGCATTGGCGATAACGATAGCATAGTTTCAAATCTTTTCAGATTCTGTGCCATTTCTATAACCATTAGGTATATGCATATGAAAGCTTATTCTTATTTTAGAAAAGGATTCTTACCCACACAAGGATAAGGTAAGAAAATGCAGCCACAAAATAAAAGAAATGAAGCAAATTCCACATCTTAACATAAATGCTGATGTAAAAATGATATATTCACATTTCTAATGATAAGTTCAACCATTAATAGGTTGGAGCAGGGATTAGCTGATCATGTAGTACTTCTCTTTGGTGTCTTGATGAAGGTTGACATTTTTGACATTAAGGGTTAATTGGTTGCCACTCAGAATGAGGTCACAAATGGCTAATTGCACCTTCAGCTGGGTAATTACTGTCATGTATCAAGTTCTCATTCTGTGTAATTATACAGGATCAGGTGCTCTGCCAGCTCACCTAGGGATACGTTTGCCTTCCAAGTCCTCTCTGTGGGAATTCCAAAGTTTTACACAGAAGGTGAATTCACTTGCAATTTGACCTGATGACTAATTTGATATGCACAAGACTCCATGCCACCCGTTATAGTCCTGGGCTTAAGGATGTCATCCAGTCACGCCTGAATGTTTCTGGCTGCTCTGATTCTGTAATTTTGCTGCTGTCAGCTCCAATATTACTGCTCACAGGTTAGATATTTATTACCTTCATCTGGGCTAATCCAAACCTTCATCCTCTTTCCCCAAAATAGCCACTGAAGCTTAGCTTATCATCAACATTTTCACAAATGAATGGATGTCTCTTAAATAAGGAATCAGAGGTGGGGCACAGGTATGGGAAATGAAGATTTCTCCTGCATTGATCCTCTATGCCATGGGACTGGCCAGTACCTTGATCTTGCATCATTGCTCAGATAAAAAGGAAGGAGCCCAGGCACTTAGGAGGAGGAGGACATAGTTCTTCTAAATGTATGCCTCTCCTCACGTCATTGGAACACTCCTGGGATACACGAGAGAACAAATGTTTCTGGTTCTCGAAGGATACAGTGTAGGTGATTAACTTAGGTGTTTCTGTACTCTCTAATCTGATGCAGCAGTCAACATTAATAGTGAGAAGCATTAGATTCTGTACTAATAGGCATTATTTCCTCATTAACCAGGCAATTTAAATATCCCACAGGGTAACTGAAACTTGAAGTGTATAGGTAGGCCAATCGGCACCCTTTCTCTGTCTTGGAGAGAAAAATCAGTTCAGTTAGAGATTGTGTGTGTGAGAGAGAAATTTATTTTTATGGATCTCTCTCTCTCGTTAACTGGAGATTTCCAAAATTTCTAGATTCTCTACTACTCACCTCACCTGGAACCCCAATTTGTTTCTCACTTTGCTACTTTTACTAACAGTGCAGTTGGGTATGGAGTTTTGTTGTTCTTTGCTCCAAGTCAGTTCAACACCTCTGGCAGCAGAGCTGCTGATTTTCAGAGCTAGCTAGCTCAACTTGGATAAACCTGTTCTGCTGTTGAAAGGAATTAAAATCCGGTAAATCTACTGTGCTTTAAAGAGAAACAAGGCCAGACCCTAGGTAAAGTCTGTAAAGACAGATTTTATTCAGATTCTACTGTATGCAGAGAGAAAGAGATTTTAGTGTAGAACTGAGCTCAGCTCCACCGAAACAAAAGGCACAGCAGGCCTTTTGCAACCTGGTGTGTGCTAAGCCAAGGCCCTGGAAGGCTTTAAAGGTGGAGGTGGGTATTGGTCCATGTGACGAAGCCAACTGGGTTTGCTAATTGGCACTACGTCCAGGAGAAATAAACCTCTCTCGTATCTCTGTGATGAGGGCAGTTGTGCAAATTGGAGCAGGGCAGGGAGGTTAGGCACTGATGCCCCCTGACTCCCAAGAACTGGGTATAAGAAAGCAAGAATTATCTTTCTGGATCTTTGCATTTTGAAGGGACTATAGCCTCTAGATTCTTGAGAAAATAGTTTTGGGCAGGAGAAGATTTACATCTCAAAGAGGCAGGGAAAGGAGTTACAAGTGCAGGCTTTCTTAGACAGGCACTTTGAAGAGGACTGGGGCCATCCCAGGGATGAGGCCTGAAGCTGCTAGAAATTATGCTGGAGTTTGGTCAAGTCTCTTAGTTCAGGAACGTGGTTGGAGTCCTTTTGTGTTAGTTCTCAGTGCCAAGTGAGCTAGGCAGAGAAGGGTGGGAGCAACCTGACGTGAGAGACACGGACACCTACCTTTCTTACCTGAAGTTATGGCAGATTTTTGTGGGTCAACACTACTCCATTTGTTGTTTTCCTTTGTTCAGCTTTCCGAGCCCTAAAATGGTCATTTTTGACAATACGGTCAAGTTTTATACTTCGGTTTTGGAGAGAGGAAGAGCATTTCCCTTCCAGTGTATATCGGTTGCTTTCAGTCTTGAATGAAAAAGTTTTTCAGGGAGAAAAGTTTTGTGGCTAAGAGTCTATCTGATGTACCCGAAAAGGTCAATGGGTTAAGGCTCAGAACACCCGTACTCTGATAATAGTGTTAGTAAGTGTGTAGCCTCCAGGGAATGTCTTAATCTACTTAAGGGCTCTGTTTTCTCTTGTGTAAATAATGATATTATATGCCTAGGATGTTTATTGGAGAATTAAATATGAATTAGAGAATGAAATGATCTAAAGTTTATTTTACTGTACTCTATTAAACATCTCAAAAATTTTGGCATATTTCAAGTAATTCAAGTCTGGAAAATAATTTATGCATAAGCATTTTATATGGTTTACCTTGATGTTATTCACCCAGTTTTAATTTTAATTCACCATTGTTGACATTTCTTAGGATTTTAGAATTTTAAAGATGAGGTAAATTATTATTAGGTTTATTCTGCAAATTATGAATTATTTGCTATCTGTTTTTCTTTTTCAACCTAAATAGCCCTGTTAGACATTGACCTTACATGCCATCTGGGAAATACCACAAATGGGCTTCAATATGGAGAACTCTACATTCTACCTCTTTAAGGAAAAGTGGGGAATTTTCACTCAAGTGTTATAGCAACTAGGGATTTATGGCTGAATATAAATTATATTAGAAATCCTTCAGATATTTTCTACCTGCCACACTGATCTTGTAAAAATAACTGTTGTTCTTCATGACTTAATCCCCCCCTCCCTGCAATGAAAGTACTGACTATTCATTCATATTGTAATGTTTAGAACTGAGAGGACAATTAGTGATGTAAAACCCACAAGAGTTGTTAAGCTTCATCTAAGCCTGTGGGAATTCAAGTACACATTCTGGTTTCTATCAAAACATCATTGTTACCTATATATGGAACTAATGATTATAAAAAATTAAATATGAAAACTACCACATCTGCAAATTAATTTTTAAGTCTAGATTGAAAAGGAAGACAAGGAAACTTTAACGGATGTTTTATAATTCTTTTTTATGCACGTCTGTGCTAGTGAATTAAAGGTACATGGTATCAGCTATGTGTGTGTTGTAGGCTATTCTGAAGATGATTTTCGGTGACTCCTCTGATAGCGTAGGGAAAACAGAAACAAAAAGCCAAACCTTTCTTTAGGGGATCGTGTGTGTACTCGTATTACTTTGTAGCTCTTGTACTGCTAAGATGTGGCCATAATTACCTAGATGAAGAAAAAGTTCTTAATGTCCTGTATATACTTCCCCTCCAAAAACATTACTTACAGCAATGATTCCAAAATTAATACTGTGTTTTGGAGTTTACTGTCTGTTTGATACTGTAGTCAATAAACAAATGGATTCTGTAGTTTTAGAAAATAAAGTCTTAGATTGTTTTCCTCTGAGGTATAAGTTCTAAAGGTATTTCTGTACTGCGAAGTCAAGAAGTGGTGCAAATTGAGAAAGAAAGCCCTTGGATTTGGAAACTCTGAACTTTAACTCTGGTCTGCTTCCATATTTAGGAGGTGTTTATTTTCTCCACCTAATTACAATTGAAATTCATATTTAAATACTGACTCATGATGAGATGTCTACACTTTAAAATATCCATTTCACAAGAGCACTTATATAAAGTTTTATGCATGTAAACTAATGAGAACAAAATCTGCTATTTTGTGCCACTCTGACAATTATTGAGATAATTCAGCTTTGCTCTTTTAACATTTTGAACAATTATTTTCCTGAGTAGCAAACTGTACTACAAAGCTCCTGTGCCCGTGAGATGGGTGTTTTGAATTAGAAATCAGTATTTCAACAATAGCTTCTACTGGCATAGCTTATTTGTTCTTTATTGCACTATCATTTTGGGAATTAAACGACCTAATAGTGAGATGAAAGGCAAAAATACTGTGCACATTTTGTGAATCTCGTTATGTGATATTCAGCTAAGCCTGAGTAGAGTAACCCCTTACTTCTAGATATCACTGAGAGGTAACCTTAACAACCTAACAACACGGACATAAAGGGGAGGAAGAGGGTGTGTGGACCAAACTACCTTTTGTAGTTAACAGAAAGCAAGCGCTCCTCTGGCTTAAAATCATTGCTCCTATTTTATACTACTCACAATGAAAATCATCACCAAAATTTCTGGCCCAGAGAAGAGTACAAAGAATAAATTAAGAAGGCATGGCCTTTCTGGAATTAGCATCAGTATCTAATAAGTAGGCGAAGACAGCCCACCGTGTCCCAGTAGTCTTCTTCCTTTATTGATAAAGCCATGCACTCAAGCAAGAACATCACTGCCCAGCTGGAAGTAATCGATGTCGGCCTTTTGGTTACGTGGAACAGCCATGTAACTGAGTTTCTGTCAATAGGATGTAATGAAAAGTACAGTGAAACTAGATGTAGTGCTAACGCAGTTTTGACAAGTGGGGTTCAGGTCAGCCATTGTAGTAAATGGTATGAAAATAAGTGGAAAGAACCGGGGTCTCTGAGTGACCATGTGGAACAGAGACACCAGTAAATCGGGATTCTAAGTTGTTACATGAAAGAGGGAGACACTTTCATCCTGTTTAAGTTACTGTCGTTGTGATATTTTTATTATGGTAACTTTACCTTTACCATAATAACATAGGATGGAGATCTATCTATCTCTATCTATATCTATATCTAATCTATATCTATATATCTATATCTATATCTATTGACCCCAAAATGAGCGACCCCTGAGAAATATCTAAAATATGTGACAATAGCATAGAGGGCAAAGACCATAGTAAATTATGACTATCTTAGGGAATTTTACTGTTAATGAAGTAACTGACCTGGTTGTCTAAAGCCTGTGATTACTTTATTCCCAAAGCCAACTTTTGTCCGTCAGGTGTGCTCTAGTCGGAAAGATCCCCTCAAAACCACGGAGCCCCAACCAGTCGCAACTCAGAGTCAGTCACGGAGTCACAAGGTGGAAGGAACCTGGGCGTCTCAGTGTGCACGTGTAGGGCAGGGCTGTCTCGCGGGCACGGCACTCGTTTGGGGATGTAAACCACTACATTTTTAGATTCCCTTTAGGGTAGAAACTCGGGCTTTACCTCTATGAGTACATCGAGTTTCACTTTCCATAACTTGTTCAGTCTGTGCACATTTTTAGCATTTTACCTCCTGGAATGACTTCTCATTTGACTATCGGCTCCCTGTTTGTGGGAGCTATTTGCAGGCGGTCTCGGGCCGGTCTCAGCTTAAGGAACCTTCATTATGGATGGTTCCATGGTTATTCAGTGATGACACACTAGCTTCTATATCTGTTTCTCAGTTCAATGTTTTGCAGCATGGAGGTAACAGTCTGTCATTCCCTGACAAAGCTGTGTAGTCTTAGGTTTGAAAAGTCCTCTGTTTTCACGTGTATGTGAAGTTTAGACTATTGAAAATAAAAGTTTCAATTCCCACCTCGGGTGAACACAGTCTTTTCTGACCGCTTTTAAATGTAGGGAACCATTTTCAATTTTCTACTTGCACTTGCAACACGATACAGGCATTATAATTCTAGAACTAGCACATAAGGGCTGCCTTGTCAGCCCTGAGAGGTGTGTGGCTGTAACTCCTGCCTACCAGCTTGTCTGTATGTTTGTTCTTTGTTTCTGGACTGTGAAAAGGCTCCCTTTCTCTTCTGTATCTTAAAATGTTCCATCTGGTCCTTTTATATGTGAGAGGAAGGGTTTCCCACCTGCCCAGCCCTGAGAGAGAAATGAGACATAAACGTGAAGGGAGTAGAGAAGCACTCCAGATGTTCTGAGTCTTTTAAAGAAATCCAAAGGACTGACAGATAAGATGGGATAAAATGCTATTATTCGGCAAAACAAGTTTCCAGAATTTTAAGAGTATAAGCAAGGTGAGGGATCGATGGCAGGATGGATAGAGGAAACGACCCGTTCCTAAACCATAGCTAAATGAAGCTTTAATGCATGAGAAATAAAGACGAAATGCTGAAAGGTATATCACAGGGGGAGGAAGATCACCATAAGGACATAAGAAACAAAATGATACCAGAAACAAGAGATACAAGAAGACATGTAAAATAATATCTTCAAAGTGTTGAGGAAAAATAACTTTTAATCTGAAGTTTATTGGCCACAGCTGTCATATAAAAGTTCATAAAATTTATCAACCACTGACTTTAGTCTGAAGAAATGCTAAAGAATTCATTTCTTCAAGAAAAGAAATCTGGAAGACATTAGTTGATACAAGAATCAATAAGTTGTCCTCGTAAACTTAGCTTATTAAGTAGGTATGTGCCCACACACATTTATATGTAATATAATAGTTTTATAACATTCAAAGTTGGAAATAATAGATGATGGGAAAGGATAATTTTGAAGTAAATAAGAAGTTATGATTCCTGCATTGTTTGGGAAAATGGAGAGACTGATTAGCTTGTAATTGATTATCGATGTGAAAGTAATACATTTAATTCCCTATCTCTTACCATGAAAAACTTTCCATATAAACTGGAAAAATAAAAATAATGAAAGGCATGTAGTTATCTACCTTGGATTCACCTCTGCTATAAATTCCACGCAGTTCTCTGTCACTCAGCTACCGGGCTTCACCTTTCAAACAGAACCTTATCATTTTAATACTGGGTATTAAAAAAAGTTTACCATATAATAACAATGTTGTAGGTATGCTGGCGTTAAGGAGCTGAATGAGAATCCTTTTGACAGTAGTCACAAGGCCTTGAGCTAAAGCCTGAGTTATCAGATCTGCTGCTAGCTGTGTTGTGCTATGAGACAGGTGAGGAGGGCCCGATGACAATTGTCTTTGAAAACCAAAACCCTCTTCTTTCATTTAAAAGCTATCACTGAACAGGAACAGAGCATTTGACTTTAAGACCTCAAGGTGTAATGCCAAAAGCCTACTATTTGTCTCTTTCTGAACATACTAGGCAGGGAAGTAGATATCATTTCATTGAAAATTCTGTGTTTTTATCTCAAGTAGGATTTCTGCAATGCCTATCATTTGAAGCACTTTGCTTTGCACTAATTCAATGTGATGAAAGCCCTTTGAGACTGACTGTGTCTATGAGAGCGTGGAAAAATCAAATTAGACCATAAAATTTGGCCCATTCAATTTACATTAAAAGAGAAAAAATGTGCTAAGCAAGATTTGCTGTTGCGTGCTTTATTGTGTTGAGGCTTTGAAATTTTTGGAGGAGGTAATTGGTGAAGCTCTCAGAGTTAGCTCTTTGAATATGATTAAGCAAATATGAAATGACTGAGTTTGTAAATCAATTCTGATAAAAAAATTAAAACGTAGATAAAATAGAGGAACAAGTAAGTAGTGACTCTGGTCTTAAAGCCTGTTCAGTGGTAGAGAAACCTGGCCACCTTTCAGTTTATGAAAGGGTAGTGTATGGGCCATTGGTTGACCTTGAGAAATCATACACCTTTTCTTTGCTGAGAAGTTGAGAATTTTTATTTATTTTCACCACATGGCAACACGATATACTCTTTGATGCTTCATTATATCTTTTATATTATGCTTTGTTGTTACCAAACATCTTTCCTTGAGAAACTTGAAGCTTTTTACATATTATCTGCCTAATGTATCTTAAGAAATTTAGGAAGCCAAGGCGTAGTAAGGGATGTTTCCCTGTGGGTGCCCGTCAAAAGCCCAGTAAGGCTGTTGTTCAAGATTTATTGCTAATGTTGGAATTACTAGTCGGTAATGGGCTGGAGAATAAGACACAGGCCTCCCAAAAGGAAGACCTTTCACTGCAAAAGTGCAAAGCATCCTAAAGTACTTTGTGGTTAACCATTATTCTCCTTTCTAGGATGAATATTCATGTAATAAGGGTGTATATGTGAGAATTTCTAGCCAGTTCTGTTACATTCATGTGTATGTGAGAATTTCCAGTCAATTCTGTTAACAAGTTTTTGCTTATTATGTCAAAAGATGTATAACTTGCTAGGAAGTTATATTCTGGGCATAGACTATAAAAATCTATTTTTCATGCACCCGATGAAATATTCCACCAATAGTGCCACTATAAAGTCAGCAAAGAGTCACAATAGATGAAAACGAATATTTTTAAGTTCCTCAGACCAGTTCATCCAAAGTATTGATTTAAGATAACGAATACTTCCGTGCACACACTATATAAACGTAAGACTATTGTGACTACCATCTCATGTTCTGTAGGAAAGGGATTGCTATGCCTTTCCATCCCTACTCCGTTTACAGATCTGTAACCCTCCCAGATTCATTGTTTAGAAATTATACATTAACTAGTTGAGACAAAAGCCTTGACACTTTAATATTTGAATTCTTAATTTACTTTTATCCTAAATCTTTCAGCTGAGTTGTCAAAATATTCAGTTCTACAGCCTTATTTTGAGATGATGTATTTATTTATTCTTCAGATAATCTGATGTTACTTATATAGATACACACATTATGGTATGATATAAAAATAAAGAAGTAGAAAAAAATGACAGTTAACTAAACCAGGATAAATTAGAGCAGAAAGAGTCACAGCACAATGTTTATTCAGTTGCTCGAGGTCAACATTCTGTTTGGTTCTCTGATCCCTGGAAGTCAAGAGAAAGGCGGAGCTTGAACAGCCACAAGATTCAGTGTCAGTAAGACGAAAGCTGCACCGATGACCCACGCACGGTAAGGCTCGTTTTGGAATTGAGGATTGAAGGGCTGGACTCTGGGATTTCCATAAAGGTGATAATGGGCAAGAACCTCAAAAATATGCTATAAAGCTACGTCTTGATAAAGAAAACCTACAGATCTATAGTATATAGCGTATCTCATTGCACTGGCAATGTAGACTTGGCCCCTAACCCACGTCAAAAGTGATTCCACTTAGTATTTGCAGGATACGATTTATTTAAGGTGTTATTTTAATTATTAATCATTTTGAAGGACATAAGTTACCGGTTCTACACATACACACACACACTTATTCATGGAAATTTCTCAGAGTGCTTAAAGTTAGAAGATGATTAACAAGGTACTAATCTGCTTGATATTATATAATCTTCTCCAAGAGAGTGAGTGATATTCATGTAGGTGTAGCTATCAGATATAGATATAAATACATAGATATAGAATATAAAATTCTAAATCATATCCTAATCCCATACTAAACAACTTTTGACAAAAAAAATGTTTAATCATGGTTAACCATCAGAAAAGTTGGCATTAAAGATTTCTCCATACATATTTATTAAAATATAAAGTCATTAACTATATGCTTATACATGTTATGCCTCTTTATTGCTATTATAATAGTTATTTTCAGAAAATTTTTATTAATCCTATAATATTTACTTAAAGGAAGTCAAATTTATATAAATTGGAAATACTTTGTAACTTGATAAAACTTAAATGACCTTTTGTGTAATGTGTATGTAATTACAAAATTGACAATTTGAGAAATGAATAAAATACATGTGTCTCAGACCAAATGACAACTCCAAGCCCTCACCCCGCTGAAAAGAAGATGCCCATGTCCTAATTCCTGTAACGTGTGAATCTTTTAAATTGCACGGCAAAGAGGAATTAAGGTGGCAGGTGGAATTAAGGTTGTGAATCAGCTGACATTAATCGGGGGAATATCCTGGGTTAGCCATATGAGCCCAATGGTAATCACAGGGTCCTTAAACGTAGGAGAGTCAGAGTAATGCTATATGAGAAAGACTCAACCTGTCATTGGGTTGGAAGAAGGAGAAATGGAGCCATGGGCCAAGGGATGTGGCCACAGCCTCTAGAAGTTGGGCAGGCTTTGAAATGCTCTCTTCTGGGGTCTGCAGATCCTCCAGAAGGAAACACGGCCCTGCTAATGACTTGGAAGTAATCTTGTGAGAGTCTTGTTAGATTGCTAGCCTATAGAAATGTAAGACAGTAAATTTTTCTCTGTTCAGCCACAAAATTTGTGGTAATTTGTTATACCAACATTAGAAAAGTTAACATACTGTCGTTCATGAAACTCATATTATACGTGCATCTGCAATTTTTTCTATTTGCCTATGTCATGAAGATCTCCATCAATGATAGTACACATTCTCTGCATGGATGATATAGCATGTAGATAAGCCCCCCATAGACAGTTTCTATTCATTCCTAAATGAACAACTTTTTATATCAACTTCTTCATTTTTTATGGTTGAAAAACTAGCTCTTTCAGTTGATCTCCAAATATTCTCCTGTTAAAATTAAATAATAATGTTCATCGATCATTCTATCAGGGGATTTAAATTATTTCCTTTGAGCCTTTGGATACTTGAAAGCTAGGAGTTTTAGAAAAGAGTAAAGATCTTCTGTTAGCTCGCGGGAGCTACAACTTTAATATCTGAAATATTTAAGAAGAAAATACAGGTTTTAGAATTATTATTGATTTAATGTTAATTGATATCTCAACAACAGAGGAGCATCTTTTTTTTTCAGACATGAAAATTGTATAATACCTTAGGATCTTAATTTACTAGAGAAATATATATATCATTGAAATGTTGTAAATATTTTGGTTCTAACTTTATTGCTACCTGGCACTTGAGTATTAATGTTTGCCTCATACTGATTTCTTTTTTAACCAAATGACAATTCAACTTCATTCTGATGATTTCAATATGAATCCTTGAAAGAATTGAGTGATTCGGTCTAAATAATGTGACATTATGTGGTAAAACTACAGAAATTCTAAAGGGACTTTTTCTTATCTGCTTATGCCATTATTAATCTTGAAATTTGCATGATAAAGAAAATTATAATTAAATGAAAAATTTATCACCCTTTTGCACGGTTATCGCAGTAAGAAAACAATCAAGGGAAAACAAATCTGACAAAAGAACAATATAACAGAAGACCAAAAAACAGGGATGGGGGGAGGGGGGAGGAATTATCTATTCACAGATAGATAAATAAAATAAGGAAAGCAAGTGAGCAGATAAAAAAAAAGTCAAATAAGCTGACAAGGCGTACGTCCCTAGGATGTGCTCTGCCTCCATGGAGACAAATTATCATAACTTTTCTCTCAGATCTAAATGAAGGCGCGATTTAATCTGTGAAGTTGTTTTTCTCTCAGACACCTTCAGGAAAGACTCTCCCCTCCTTTTAAAAATCTATCCTGGGGAACAAAAAGAGCCCAATTGCTTAGTATTTTTTAACCTTAAACTTAGAAAAGTGTATTCTTCACTTAAATGGATGTGAATATGATTTTAGATCCAGTCTTTGGAGAGAGCCAAGAAAGAGTAATCCATCGTATTTAAAGTTGATTAGAACTGATAGATACAGTCATTCTTATCAGGTAGAACTAAATGTCAAGTTCAACATTCCAAACAGCTCTCTCAGATGCCGGTGATGCTACCTTGTACATAAGCATTCATTTGTGGGAGGAAGGATTTACATTCTGTGAAGGGATCGTTATGCCCCTTTACCTAATTCACGGTGATGGGAATCACTGCTTGCTAGGCAGGTATCCTCTTTCTGTCCTTGAAGATCCAAGTTACAAGCTCTGCCAACTGCTTCTCATCCACGGAGTCACCCCTCTGCCTTGTCACTCATACCTGTTTTCACTCATCCTCAACTCCTCTTGCCTGAGTTATTCTCGCAGTCTTCTGTCTCTGTTTGAATCCTGTGCAATCAGATTTTCACATTATTTCAGAATAATCTTTCAGAAAGTCAGATCTGAGTGTTTACTCCCCCCGTCGCACGTCCGACGATGGCTCCCACTGCCTTCAGCGCCTGCCCCAAACACGGTGGCTTGGCCACATGAAGCCCTATGTCGCGCCGCCCCTTCCTGTGGGTCCCTTCGCACTGCCCTACCGCCTTCGTGCAGTCATGCGTGCAGTTTGCAGCGCGTGCTGTTTAGTGCATGTCTTCATGCGACACTTTCCGATAACGCCGTGTCCTGCCCGTGCCCTTTAGCTAGTCCGCGGCGTGTGCTGTCCGCCTTCTGTCAGAGAGACGAGTTCTCGTTCCTTCTTTAAACCTCGGGCGAAGCATCACCTCCCTAGGGAGTCTCTCCATACTGACGGTCGTGTTGGTACTAATCTGTAACGAACTCAGGTTGCAGGGTGGGGCTGAGTGTGGGAGCTTGGTTGCCGAGTCTCACCAGTGCGTGATCTTGCACCTTGCGCTACCCACGTTTTGTGGGACCAACGGAGCCTGCGCCCTCTCCCCTTTTCTGTAAACCGGCAGTCCACTTGAGTCTTTGCAACAGGCATGAGTTTAACACAGGGTCTCGCCCTAAACTCCCTGCTGTTAATTGGACCTGGGGTCCATGCCTTATCCATGAGGGGGCCAGTGGGCCCGTAAAATTCCCCATCCCTGACTGACTTACTGCGGCTTTAAATTTTTCAGGCATAAAATAGGAGTACTGATAACGGTTTATTAGGTTCATTGTGGGGACTGTGTAGCAAGTGGAAACTAACTCACACAGAGTAGGTACTTGTAAATGGTGCCTGACATCACATCTATCTACTATGTGGTTTCATCAGATAAGAAAATTAGGTCTAAGGCCTTTACAAATGAAGTCATATACTAGTGGCTATTATTTTCTGATGTAGGGTATTATTTCTGATGCAAAATCCTACTGGCATGTCTGAATTTCTGTCACTAAAGTGGACAGTGTTGCCAAGGGGGAGCCATCAGATAACACTGGTGCGCATTCTTGTGATGTAGCTTGCAAAATTCTCGTACATGTTCAAGTTCAGTTACACATATATGTATATGTACATGTATATTTTTAAATATGGATTTTTAAAATTTTTGGATAACAAACACCTTGAAATTTCCCCACATTCCCAGGTGCCCTAGGGCATGAATTTATTTTCTCCTATTGCAAACAGAACATTGATGGGAAAAGTTTAAACTAATTTTCTAAAATATTATGAAATGAGCAAATGACACACTAGTTGAAAAGTTGCCTCAGTCCCCCACTTCTTTCATTCATAGATTAGAAACAAGCAAATAAAGGGAAGACTTCTGAAAGCTCACATCATGAAAAGGGAAGTCAGTTTTCTACACCACACTTACCTCGTTCCCTTCCTTGTAATTTATATTCCATGAGCCTGCAAGGTTTTATTGATTCCTATCCTCAAGGGCGTAGAGTTAGCCGTCTCCAAGACTCAGAAGTGGGTCAAACTAGGATGGAGAAAATAAATCACAGTTCAAGGTCTAAGAAGACCCTGGCTCTACCTTCAGGAAGAGGAGGAAGTTTCATAAAACGTCAGGCTGAAAGGTATAAGTAAATATCAGGTATCTAATGTGAAATGTTGATGAATCTTTAGTACTTGAATTGCACTCACATGCGCACACAAATATACACACACATACACACCTTAGTATGAAATATGAAATTTTACTGTGAGGTAACGGTACAGAAAATTCCCTGAGACAGATGCCATTTACTAAGATATTTAGAAGAAAATAGAGAAGTGGCAGTAGGCAGCAGCTACCCCAGAAGCAGAAATTATTTGACAAAAAGGTATACGAGGGCTGTCCGGAAAATCTCCAGCCATAGGTGCCTCTGCTGTCCATGTTATAAGGCTGGATACTTTCCGGACAGCCTGGTAAAAGCATCTTTCACCATTGCCTGAAGTTTAGTTATTTCTGAATGAGCAGGGCTGTCACATGGTACCAAATTTGCAGGATGTTATGTGAAAAGTCCCCCTGCCGTGTGTATGCCCCACCCCACCCCCCGGCCTCATCTCAGGAAAGAACTGGTGTCGCTGGTTCCCTGCACACGCCTGTGGGGGTGCTTCCTACTTCCGGGGGCGCCTGCTCGTCGTACCCCCACCCTGTGACACGGGGGCAGCGGTTCCCAATGCTCTTCTGCGCCTTGCTCTCCTCACTTAGCAAGAACCCCCCATAATGTACAGAAAGCATTTCCTGGGGTTCTTAAAGGCTGCCGCCTCTTCCGGTCCGGAACATCCAGCACTTTTATTTACCTAGGACATGGACTACTTCTGTTTGTTGGTTTGTTTGTTTTCTCTCTGGTCTCTCAACTCACACCTCCTCAAAGGAGGAATAGCAATTTGCTGATTTGTCGGTCACCCCGAGAAGGCCAGCTGTATTGACCTCATCCCTTGTTCTCAGACTGGGTTTGGGGGGAGAGAGATGCTGAGCTGCCTCCTGTGACCCCATTATGTCAGGAAATGTGCTGCTACTGTCTGTTCACTGATCTCTTCCCCAGCCTGGTGCCTGTTCACGAGGTAACTAAGCTCATCGACGTGGTCTGGTGAAGCTCCCTCAAACTCAAATGAAATCTCCCATGATTTATTACTTTTTTTTTTTTTTTTTTTTTTTTTTTTTTTTTTGCTCTCCACCAAAGATAAAGTAATACAGTTTCCACAGCTGAACTATTCTTCTGGAAATGGGTAATTCGGAGGTGTGGAACGTTACCGAAACATTTTCATGATGGTGTTTCTATTTTAACCTGTAAATTGTCGCAAAGACAAATGTCTACGTATTTCTCTTATTTTCTGAATCAAGTTTAGTTCAGACCCTTCAAAAGTGTCCAAGATTACATCTATCACCTATATAAGTAGAAACCTCCAAGTAAAGCTTGTGGAAGAAGGCCTTGAGATCCTTGGTATTTTATAAGAGTCTCCTTAAACAAGCTCCCATGTATCAGTACAGTCATATCTTATAAAGAAAATAAAACTGCATGTAAATTATCAGTACAGAACTTGAATAATCATTATAGCTAACACGTATATTTTGCTTTATGCCACACTATGCATTATTTTTGTAACTTGTAGAAAGGCCCTGAGAGGTGCTCTCACTATTTCAATTTTAGAGATGAATTTTTCTCAGACTCAATTAGTAAATATCAATAGCAGAGTCCAGACTTGGATGAGTAATTGTCAATTGCAAGATCTTTGGTTTTGACCCTGAGCTGTCACTTTCTCTAATTTATACAAATGTTTCAATTACTCATATTCTCATTTGCCTGATCAAAATTATTCTTAATACAAGATGCGGCTAATTATTCTGTTGCTTTCATGTGATGTCAAGCTCTGGCATTCCCTATTATGTGGTATAGGAATTCATTTAAACAAATACTGGTAGAGTGTCAGGCAGTTTGCTGGAGTATCAGGAGAAGATACGCAGATCATTGTCATGGCCAATGACTTGAAGAGCTCCTTATCGACCTGCTGTCAGGTCTTCTTTCCAAGTGTGCCCTTCAGTAATCGATACAGTCCGTCAGCTACAGCTTACAGCCTTCTTTTCAGACTAGGATTATAGAAATTAATCATCATGAGACTTGAGGTTTCCTTTACATGTATGTGAACATTTATGGAGTTCAGAGTAATACCTAACTGGGAGTAATTTTTAAAAATATGTCATAATAGGAAGAAAGGTGCAGTGGAAAACAAAGAATTCTGACAAAACTCCCGCTTACGAAAGAGTAAGCCTGGATTCAGGCCCGCTCCTGGCGCACGGAGCCGGCAGTTCCGTTAGCCGCACTCTGCTTCCCATCTCCTTCTCCGCCTCCGGCCGCCCCTGGGACCTGAAGCCCTGCAGTGCCTGGGCTTCAGGCTCATTGTAGACAGCGGAGCCTCGGTGCACGGCTCGGGCCATATCAGGCTCTCCCGTGTATGGCACAATCTGTGCCACTGAACGTGCTGCCCTGATCCGAACCCAGTTCCACCTCTGCTGCCTCCAGGCTGCGTGATCCGGGGCGAGACAGTAAGCATTACTTGTCCTCGCTTTGCTCATCTGTGGAATAAGTGGTTGGATTCTTGGATTCCCAAGGCTTTTTCTAGCTTAATGTCTTTGAGTCACAGAGTGTTTCAGAGCACAGAGGAATTAGATGTGAGTGTTGACAATGTGTCTACCATCAGCCTGAACACCATCAAGGTGTGTAAAAGAGAAAACACATGCATACGCACACACACACACGTGTTGGGAAGATATAAACTAAATATAAACAGTGACTTTGTGGTGAATTTGCAGAAGATTTCAGATTATATGTGTATATACAGAATATGTACATAAAAATTATGTGTATTTTTATTGCATTTTCTTAATACTGTGAACTGATCATTTATGACATTAACCATCAAAAGTGAAGCAATAAATATAATGAAAGAGCTAAGAAAAGATTGGAAAGGGAGTGAATACCACAGAGAATATACTGAGCATGGTCTTTAAAGGAAAAAAAAAAAAAGGATTTGAAGGTAAAGAAATAAAGAAAAGGGCATTTCAGGAATGAAAGTCCTGACCCAATATAAAATATAAAATAGCTGTGACTTAAAAATAACTCAAGATATTCAATGTCCAACACGGTGTAGAACCAGAGAGCTCAGGTGGGAGAAAGCCAAGGCTGAGACTGGGTAAGCGACTTGGAGTGTGCCTCTCTTTTGTTGAGCTTTTTTTTTTTCCATTTGATTCCATTTATTGGGTGACTCATTAATGAAATTGTGTAGATTTCAAGTATACATTTCTATAAAACATTTGCCCATGGCTAAGCTGACCAGACGTCCCTTTTTAAAACAAGACAGAAAACAGTCCTGTCCCATCGCAAACGATACACGTGGTCAGCCTCGTCTCACTGGGCTAAATTCAGTCCGTAGGCTGACTGTGTACCATTTGAAACGGGATGTGCCGTTGTTTTCTGTCCCACTGAAATGATACATCCGGTAGGCCTACCCGCTGGCAAATGATTTATGTCTTTGCAGAGTGGGTAGTGAAAAATTGCCCCTTATTTCTTAGTACGAGTTTTATAACTTTGTTAAAAACCCAGTGATGGTATTGTCCTTTTAATGTTTAATCTTGCTATCAAAATTCTAAGCAGCTGTCAACAGGGAGTACCACATGGCTTTAAGAGACTTCGAGCCCTGTCATTTGTGTTTTGAAAACTTGCACATTCATTGGGGTGGCCTCATGGTCTCCAGTAATTTAAATCCTGCACATTCCATTTATGTGTCAAGCTCCCACTGTTTTTGAAGAATCTCAGGCACAGTTGTGACAGGTGGCTGTGTAATTCAAACAAGCTGTGGTAGTTTTCAGGTCAAACAAAGCAGACGCAACTTTCTTAGAGTTTCTGTGGAGACAGATGTTACTTTGTTTTTTATTGCCTAAACTTCACCTGTGGAAGCAATTTTTGTTCATTTTCTACAAATGTACCTTGAGGCCAGAGCAACTGGGAGGGTTAACTCTTTACTTTTTCCTGCCAAAACGGGTAGCCTCTCAACTGCCCAGGTGGTGGTGGTGGTGGTTTTTTCATCTGCACAAATTCGTGTCTTCCCCACCATGGAGTCAGGAATACCGGAGAGTAGACGAGGGATGGCCAGTATTTTCTTAGTCGGCCTGGATTCCGAAATAGTGGGTATGAATTGGCAACTGGGGCAGAGTTAGAATTTAAATCAATGTCAGCCAGAATGTTCTTTACATATTTACCAACTCTTTGGAAATTCTCCTTGAGAACATTTAAATGAAAAAAAGACAAATGGGGTTGAACGATGTTTGTTAATTAGCAGAACTTGTAGAAGGAAACATTATTTTATTCCATTCTAAGCAGTTTATTTGCTCACGGGGCCAATGACGTTTTTTCTTATAAGTGGATTCTAAAAAGTAGGGGTGGAGTTTATTTTGAGGGCATTTAAGAATTAGAGAGCCCGTTTAAGTATATGCTAGGAAATGGTAATTATTTAAGGTAATGAGTATATTAATTAGCTTGATTGTAGTGATTGTTTCAAAATGTACACATGTGAGCATATCAAAACATCATGTTGTGCACCTTCAATATATACGATTTGTTGTCAGTAACATCTCAGTAAGGCTGGAATAAAATTTAAGAAATCAAATAAAACTTCAAAGATAACATCAAATACAAGACTTAGCGTCACCAGCTATTTGTTTTGCCCAGGACTTTGCCATTCTTACCACGGAAAGGACAGCTGGGACCCCGAGTCCTAGGCACACAGGGAAGGATGGTCACCCATTCCTCTTTTTCTGTCTCTATTCTGCTTTTACCATTTTGTTTTGTTTTTTAAATAAAGTTATTAACACTCTACCCAAAGCAAACTGCATTTTAATCCATCACTGAGTATTTGCTCGAACTAGATTTGTTTTTGAACATCGGCATTGAGCGTGGGTTGAGGGTATACTGTGATAACCTGTTTGCTAGGACCCTTTGAAATATCACCTCCAAGAGAGGTTGGCCTCTCCCAAGTAGCATGTAGGAGACACTGTTTTCGTCCTGAGAAGCTCAGACTTACATCTGCAAATGAAGAAAATGACTTAGAGCCGAAGCGAACGAGTCTGTGAGACGATTAAGCGCCAAACTGCTGGGCCGGAGGCTGCTCTGCGGGAAACGGCCCTGAGGCCTTCTGGGGACCGTGGAGCACGGGGCGCCTACCGGCAGTCCTTCCGAACCTGTGTCAGCAAACCCGTTTCCGGAACC
>PVJL010006445.1:64408-92152 GCA_004026885.1 Lyroderma lyra | reverse complement strand
GGTGGGGCCTGGCGGGGGCCTCTCCCCCACTTTCTACATTGGGAACCTCATCACAAGTGTTTCTCTTTCTCAGACGTTCCTCGCCCAAAGCCAGTGGCTGTGGCACTGGCGGCAGGGCTGGCCAGTGTGGCCTGGCCACTCTCGTGAACCCCTTGTGCTCACAGCCTATTTTCCTGGGTGTCATGGGAGCAGGCAGTGCAGGAAACTGGGACAGGGCCGCGGGGACATCCTGGGGTCACCTGAGGCCCCATCCATAGGGACACACGTGTGGAGGCTCCAGCTGGGCTCTGAGCTGACACTCAACCTCAGGGGGCGGAAGGATGGCGAGGGCAGCTATTGGAGGTTCCCTCCTCGGTGCCTGTGACAGGGGTCCCCAGAGCCTCCATGTCCCTCATCCTCGATGCCTGCCCCCCCCCCATCACTGATGCACACAGTGGGGGAGGTCAGGCTTCCCCAGCCTGTCCGGACCCCTCTCCATGTAGGGAGGGGAGGTGAAGACGTGAGGGACAGGAACATGCTCTAGGTCTGCCGTGGCCAGAGGGCCTGAGAGGTTCGAGGCCAGGAAGACCCTCCTGCCCACCCCCAGCAGGCCGGGCTACGTGCACCAGGTGCTTGGGGAGCTCACATGGGCTTAGGTCTGCCCCAGGGAGGTCCCACAGAGCCCAGGGGTGCTGGGAGCGGGGCCTGGGCTGCAGGCGGAGGGGCCAGTAGCCTGGACGAAGCCTGAGCTGAGGGGGCATCTCGGGTCGGAGACAGCTGAGCGTGCTCTCCGTCTTGTGGGGCCCCTAACCCCAGCACAGGGCTGCCCCCACCCCTGCACATCCCCACCTCCTCCTCCCCCTTCTCCACACCCTTGCTCACACTCCCGCAGCAGGCTCTGCGGGGTGAGTGGGGGTGCGGCCGCCCCGACTTCCGGCAGCAAGGCTATGGGCTTCCTGTTCTCCAAGGAATAAAGCCACAGCCGTGAGTCACCACGGAGCCTCACACGCCGGGCTGGGGGGGAGGCCCACGTGGTCGGGGAGGCGGCACTGCCGTGGACCTCTCCCCGAGCAGGGGCAGAGCCCGAGCGCCCACACCTTCCCGGCGGCTGAGGTCCTGGAGAACAGGACTCCCGGAGGTGCACCTGGGCCTCCAGGGCCGGGCTCGGGGCTCCCTGGTCCCCCCACCTGTTCCGTCAGCGCTGGCCCTGCGGTGAGCCTGGGTGCCTGGCCCTGGGGACAGACTCAGCGCCTCCTGCACGACTCAGGGCTGCAGACCCCAGCCAGGCTGTAAGCCCTTCCGTGGGGGGAGGGCGGGTGACGACAGCCTCTGCCCCCAAAAGGGTGAGGCAGCGCCAGAGCAGGTGGGGAAGCGCTTTGCAGATGGGGGCTTTGGTCACTGCCAGGATCCCCTTGCCCGTCCCCTGGTCTGCAACATAGGCGTGCAATTTCAGCTACCCACTCCCCAGGCTCAGGAAGATTCTGTGGGGGCCAGGGGGCTGCCACACCACAGGCTCGTCCCTCACAAGCCGTAGAATGACCTGAACGCTGGGGTCAGGAGTCACAGGTGCCACCTGCTGGCCTGCATGCCTGGGACCACCTGCTTCCCACAGCCTCCTGGCCCCAGCCCAGCGGGGGCCCCCCAAGACACAGTGGGAGGTGACGTCCAGGTCTGCAGCCCCCCCTCACCCCCAGGCCACCCAGGCGGGGCAGGCAGTGAGGCTCCAGGCCCTGGGGGGCCCTGGGGTGGGGACGCCCTGGTACAGGAAGGACAGAGGCCTGGGGGGTCCCGCGCTGCCCCGAAAGGTCCCCTGTGCTGTTGCCTTTAGCTCCTCTGACAACAGATGGAGTTGAGCAATCCCAAATATTGTTTCACACAACAAGCCGAGGAGTGGGGGGGCGGGCAGGCCGTTCTGGGTCGGGGGCCCTGAGGACAGGCCTGGCCCCGCCCAGCGGTCACAGCCACGCCCCCTGCCGGGGCTCCTCCTCCACGCCTGGTCCCGTGGACCCGCCCACCTGGGCGGAGCGGACTTGGGTCAGGCTGCCCCCGGGTTCCAGGCTCCTGCCGTGGGGTGAGGGCCCCCCCGGGAGGGGGTGGGGTACAGCCACCCACCTGGAATTGTTGATAACTGATCGCACGAGCGGCAGGGAGCAGCCGGGTGCAGAAGTGTCCCCCACCCTACCCCCCACCCCGACCCTGTCCCCGTCTCCGCCCGGCCCTCCAGCCCTCAGCTGCCTCCCTGAGGGCACCCTGGTTTTGTCCTGCTGGTCCTGGCGCCCCCGCCCACCTGGAGACATGGGGAGGAGAGTGTGGCCTGGGGCGCGGGTGGCATGACTCCGAGGGTGGTGCCCCCTTTCTCTGCTCACTGGTGCAGGACCCAGGACCTCCTCCAGGGCCCCAGCCTGTCCCCCCACTGCTTCACAGACACTCTCACTGTGCCCCCACAAGGGTGAGACAGGCGTCAGCTGCCTGATGTCTCTTTTAACAAGATGGGGTCCCACCTCATGACCTCGTCTGACCCTCACCACCTCTCAAGGCCCTACCTCCTAACACTGGCACCCTGGAGGTTAGGGTCTCAGCATGAGGATTTGGGGGACACAACATTGAGTCCTTGGGGGGCTGGGGGTGTGGGGTGGCCACGGCACAGGAGATGGCAGCAGGGCTCTCGTGAGATTCAGCTGTGCTTTGATTTCGTCTCAGGGTGTCCCAGGGCCCCTGGAGGGACGGCCTGCTTGGAGCTGCCCCCCCTTCCCTGGACAGGGTGAGGACCCTGGCTGCGTGGGGGCAGGTCCCACAGAAAGGGACCCTTCAGGGTCACACAGCTAAGTGGAGGCACATCAGGAGGAAATAGCCTGTGTAGCGTTTTGAATTGTGTCCCCCCCAGAGACATTCCTGTCCACCTGGAACCTCTGGACGTGCCCTTCCTTGGCGGCAGGGTCTTTGCCGCGGTGGTTAATGTAAAGAGCTGTAGGCGCGCTGGTCCTGGATTAGGGCAGGCCCCAATGACAGTGACCAGTGTGCTTGGAAGAGGGGACACATGTGTGCGGAGTCACATGAAGCCGGGGACAGAGGCGAAGGGATGCAGCCACCAGCCAGGAGTGCCTGGGCCACCAGAGCTAGGGGAGGGGGGGGACCTGCCCCTAGAGCCTCCCGAGGGAGCACAGCCCTGCGACCCCCGATGTCTGAATTCCGGGCTCAGAACTGAGAGAGAATAAACTCCTGTGGTTTTAAGGCCCCCGGTGTGTAGCACTATGTTATGGCAGCCCCAGGACACGGACCCCCCAAGTATGGCGGAGGGGCCACCCCAACAAGCTGGAGACCCAGCGGTCGGTGCCTGCCCACCTTCTCTGGTCCCCAGGGAAGCTTCCGGCTTGGAGTGGTCGCTGGGGCCCTCCGCCAGCCGAGGTCGGCCGTCCGTGGGTAACGTGGCCTGTCCTGCTGGGCCTGTGCCCGGGCAGGTCCTAAACTGATGAAAACATGCTCGAAAGCGGAAATGCCGGAAAAGGGCCCCCTCCCCCACTCGGCCATGGGGCCGGCCCCCGCCCAGCAGGGAAACAATGGTCACAGGCTGGAAGGAGCACGCCAGGGGCCCCCCTACATCCTTCATGACCTTGACCTCTCGAGAACCCAGGAAGGGGGCCCAAGGAACATGGCTCCAGTGGGGTCTCTCCCCATGAGCCCCTCCAGGGCGGGAAGGGATGGGGGACAGGAGCAGCCTGAGCACATCCAGCCTGACAGGGGCTTGTCCAGGTGCAGGCCGTGCAGGGGGGCGGAGGGGTCGGACATGGACGCCCCCAGCTCCTCCCCAAGGCTGTGTGGTGCACAGGGGCAGCCCCAGCCTGGAGGGACCCTGGCCAGACCCCCTGTAGCTCGGGCCCTTCCCGGCACAGGGGTTCCTTCTGGCTGCACCCTCATCCCCACATGTATGGGGCACTCAAGTCCTGGCCCCCACTTTTGCCCCACCCCTGTTCCAAGCCTCAGCGAGCCCCTCAGCAAGTGCCCGCCTCAGGGGCTGTTGACAGGGCAACGTGGTCACCTCCACCGGTCCTCCAGCCCCTAGGGAGCCGCAGGCCCTGCCTGGCCCTGCCCCCACCGGCTAAGTGCCGGCTGGTTCTCCTCTCTGCCTCTCCCTCCCTGCCCTGTCTCTGGCCGCCTTCCAGAGCGATCCACCAGGGCCCAGACAGAGGGACCCCGAAAGCCCTGTGTCCCTGTCCAGAGGGGATGGTGGCCAAGGACTCCACCCCTTGGGGGGGCTGTGTCACCAGGGCCCTGGCAGCCCCCTTGTGCAGGGCCAGCACCCCACGCGCCAGCCCTGTCATCGCCGTCTGGTGGGCCCTTGAAGAATGTAATGTGCCCATTTGTCTCCCCAACCCTGAGGTCTCCGTGTCAATCGCAGGTGTCACCAGCCACCGCTTGGCTCACCCTGATCTCCTCCCGCCCCCATCGGTCCCCTTCAGACACACCTCGGCCGTCCCCTGTCCTCTCCTCCTGGCTCGGCTGGCAGTCTTGGCACAGATGAGGCGACATGACAACGCCGCCTCCGCTCAGGGCTCGGGGCAGCGAGGAGAATGAAGCAGGTTCACCCGAGGCCTAAGTGCTCGAGTGTCCCCGCCCCCGCCCCTGCAGCCACGGCTCTGCGGTGCGGGCAGCGCCAGGACACCTCCGGGCCTGGCCCGCCAGAGGGACACTCCTCACCGTGCCCCAAGGCCAGCGACAGCAGCCTCGGGCCCTGCTCCCCGCAGGTGGGCTGTCGGCCGTCTCCTGCCCACACGGCAAACACTCAGTTTCTGTGACAAAAGCGACTGATCCACGATCGGTTTGAAAATAAATCGGAGCTTCAGTACATGGCGCGGCACCGGCTGAGAAGCCCCTCGCCCGCCTCGGCCACAGCCAGCGCGCCAGTGGGCTGGGGGTCCTGCCAAGGCACGTCGCAGTGGCTGTCCTCACATCTGTCCGCGCAAAACGTGGGGCATCCTGCCCTTGTCACCTGACTCATCCTGGCACCCAGGCGCCCTCAGTACTCGAGGACGATGGCACTCAACCAGGAACAGAAAAAGCGCTGCTCTGGTGGCGGCTGAGCCTTCCTGGCAGATGGAGGTGACGCGTCTGCCACCGAGTCCCCCCTTCTCCCGAGTCGGCTGTGGTTCACTGCCATCGCTCCAGGAATGCAAGCATGTGTTCACTTGGTGAAGCGCGGGTCCCCGGGGGTCCCGCAGCCTGAGGCCCCCTCCTGACATCCAGCCCCTCTCCTGGGCGTTGACAGACGGGGCCCCATGGGTGGCGCCCCCCCCCGGGTGTGTCCTGCACCTGCGATCCTGCGTGCCTGGTGCCTCCTGCCCATCACAGGGTGTGTCCGGCCCCAGCAGCCCCAGACGCTCCCAGCTCTCACCGCCTGCAGCCACTGCTGTGTCATTCCGCAGGAAGGGCGGGAGTGGCCGCCACCTGCTTGTCCCTCAGCCGGGGTGGGCGGACAGGGGCAACTCCTCCGTCCCTCTAGGGCAGATACGGGCGTGCACCTCGGCCAGGGAGATGCACGTGTGTTTGCTGGGACCACCCGGTGGCTTCACACGGACGTTCCTGACTCTGCGACGTCTGGGGAGGGGCTGGCAGGGGCTGCGGGGCCCACGTCCCTCCCACAGACCTTCCGTCAGGGCCCAGCCCTGGTGGTCGGCACCTTGCAAGTGGGGTGAAGAACAGGAGGGCCCGGGGGGCCTGCAGCCCTGGCAGCTGTTGAGGGCGGCAGCTGTGGCTCCCAGAGTCCCCTCCTCCCAGCTGTCCCCCGGCACCGACGGCTGTGCCCGGGCTGTTACCTGGGGGAGGCACCTCCCCTCCCGGCCTCGGGCCTTGTCCGTGACACAGAAGGAACTGGGCAGGGAAGCCACGCAACGTGGCAGCGAGCACCACGGCCCTGTCAGCCAGTCCTGGGTGGGAGGGGGGGTCCTTGCTCCACTCCCTCCTGTCCTGGTCCCCTGGGGAAAGCACTTCCTCCCTCAGGGCCTCAGTTTCCCTGCTTTGTAAAACGAACAGAAATCTGCACTGCCTCCTGGAGGTGTTGGTGTTCAGGGGGGCCGCAGGCCGTCAGGCGTGGACCGGCCCCCACCAAATAGCGGCTTTGTCCTCGGCTGGGATGGCCTGCCGGTCACCAAGCTGAGCCTGGCATGCGGACACGGATAAACGGATGCCCCCAGGGATGCTCTGATCGCTTTGGGGGTAGGCAATGGCGGGGCGGGGGTCCCTGAGTGCCCACAGCAGGCCCCAGAGGACGGGCTGGGAGGAGGCCCCTGAGCGGGCCCCTGAGCCGGGCCTGGGTCCAGGACGCCCAGGCCTGTGAGCTGTGCACACGGCCGCGCCCCAGGCCCCCTCCCCTCTCTCGCAGTCCTGCCTGCAGAGTGGGTGGGCAGGAGCCACCAGCCGTGGTGCCACTCTTCCCCGCTCCCCGCGCGTGTGGCCGTCATTACGGTTGTTGCTACAACTTCTACGAGGCAGCCCCCAGCAGCCTGAGCGCGAGACCCCCTGTCAAACGGGCGGCCTTGGCGCGCGGGGCCTCTTGGGGTGCGGAGCGCCGTGAGGCTGGGCAGTCCCCGCCTGCCGCGGCGAGGGGGTGTTGGCGGCCGCCTCCCCTCAGCTTCCCAGCACCCCCCAGCCCCGCAAGGCCGTTCCACTGCGGCGCCAGCGCGGGGAGGGCGCGGGGCGGTGCCGAGATGGTAGCGCCCGGCGCCGCCCCCGCCCCCCCGCTGCCGCCGTGCGCTCCCGCAGGATGGCGCGGGCCAAGCTCCCGCGCTCGCCGTCCGAGGGCAAGGCGGGCCCGGGGGGCGCCCCGGCCGGCTCCTCGGCCCCCGAGGAGCCGCACGGGCTCAGCCCTCTGCTGCCGGCCCACGGCGGGGGCTCCGTGGGCAGCGACGTGGGCCAGAGGTAGGGGCGGGGGCGCAGGCCGGGGACCCCGCGCGCACGGCCGCCGCCGGGAGGGGCTTTGCATCACCACCGCTTGCATCCTGCACCGGCTCTGCTGGGCTGCACCTGCCGCGCTCCCTGGAGCCCTGGGAAGTGGGGGGAACGGCCAGGGTCTCCCCTCGGAACCTCGCACCCAAGCGCCCTGACTCCCCAGTGTGTCTGTCTCCCGCCGCTTTGGGGACCCTGTGGGACCGCCACTCTCTCCTGGTCCCTCTGGAGACCACACTTACGTTCGTTCCAGCGGTCGCTTAAGGGGGGGGCAGGCCTGGCGGCCTGAGGCCAGCGGGGGGGGGGGGGCTGGTGGACGGCTGCCCAGCAGATTGGAGCTGGGTTGGGGCTCCCGCTCCCAAGGGGCCAGCGCCCGGAGCTGGTGGCAGCCGGGGTGCAAGTCAGTCCCCTCGGAAGGGCGCTCGCCTGGGCAAGGGGCAGTGCCGAGCCCCCTGCGTCCCCTCTGTAAGTGC
The DNA here is from genome assembly GCA_004026885.1 of Lyroderma lyra. Lineage (NCBI taxonomy): Eukaryota > Metazoa > Chordata > Mammalia > Chiroptera > Megadermatidae > Lyroderma > Lyroderma lyra. Next base: position 84,761 of record PVJL010006445.1, on the reverse strand, counting down.
GGGGCCGAGCATGGCACCCCACTGCCCTGATGAGGACACTGAGGCTGGGTCCGTGGCACTAATCTCAGGCAGCAGCTTCCCTGCGCTGGGGGCCCTTCTAGATGCCGCGGGGGAAACCAGTGAATCAGAGCTGCTCCGGTGTGGGCACGCATCGTGGGCACAAAACCTGTGCCTGGCAGAGCGGGGTGCGGGCTGGGCCCCGGGCAAGGGAAGCGGGGGCTTCCTGGGGTGCAGGCCCCTCAGGAGGAGCATGGAGATGGGCAGCCAGGGCCAACGCCTGGCGAGGGGCATCAGGCCGTGTCAGGGCTGGAGTGGGGGGTTGGCAGAGGCTCGGCCTGGCAGATGGCAGGACCGAGGGTGCCTGGGGAGTCACAGGCTGTCCAGGCCTCTCATCTCCCTCATACCCCGTTTCCTGCTCCTCAGCGTCCCATGGCGGGTGGGAGGGCGCTGCTGCCCAGGAATGCTCCCATTGGCCAGAGGAGACTGCTCAGGCTGGACATTAAGTGCCTCTAACAGGCCCTCTCCAGCAGCCCCTGGGCAGGAGGGAGGTGGGTGCTGGCCGAGGCCATGGGGACCAGACTCCTCTTCCTGGAGGCTGTGGATGGCAGCAGTCCCAGAGGCTCTGGTTCTGGCTGGCCTGGCCCCTGGATGGGACGGCAGGCCCAGGATGGGATCGGAGCCCGCAGTGCAACACGGAACTGCAGCTGCAGGGCCGCCTTCTCCGGGAAGCCCTCCCCACTCCTGGGCTGACCCTCCAAGTGAGCAGCCTCACTGCGTCCCCCAGCAGTCCCTGAGGTGCAGGGTCCTTTGCAGAGCAGAGCAGGGAGCTGCCGATGGCCTCCTGCAGCCTGTGCCCCGCAGCTGCCTGTCCCCAGGTGTTGCGTGCATGCTGCAGTCTTTGCTCTGGACAGGGCAGGAGGGAGCCACAGCAGACGCCCGAGCAGAGGACGACTTGCAGGGTTTGCTCCTTCAGAACCTGGGTCTGACGGAGCTTCCAGGGAGGCGACAGGTGCCCCTGTCAGAGGGAGCTGGTGGTGGCCACAGCTCCTGCAGCTGCCCCCCATCCTGCACACCTGGCTCCCTTCCGGAACCAGCCAGGGTCAGGACTCGCTGGGCCCCAGGTCCCCAGGGGGGCCTCACTCCTGCTATGACGACAGTGAGCGGAAGGAGGGGGTCGCCACTGCCCTCAAGGGACAGGGCCACAGGGAGGTACTTGCTGTCACCATGCCCAAGCCCCCAGCACACCGTCCCCCGGTCTCCAGGAGACTGTTGGCCAGCATGGGTCCCTCGTGGCTTCCCCCCAGCCTGGGCTTCCGGAGCTTGGAGCCCATGGGTTTCCCCCTTTCTTCTCTGCCCAGCTCCTGGGGTCCCAGCGTTGGCCTGTTCTGAGGCGCGGGGCCAGCCAGTGGTGCCGTGGCCCGTAGAGGGCAGGGGCTAGAGGAGGCCCGGCCCGGCCTGTGGGGACTGCCCCTGGCTGCCATCCGCATCCTGGGTGTAACGTGGGGCCTTTCCTGGACACCAGGGCCCCTCAGTGCCCGGGCAGGCCTGGTGAGGGGCAGGCTCGGCGAGCACTCGCCTGCCTGCTGACCGGTGCCTGCTCGCTTGGCCAAAGGCGGGCAGCCCAGTCCTCGCGTGCGGGCGTCTCAGGTTTGGTGCCCGCCCCCGTCCGCCCTGGGGGGTTGCATGGATGTGCTGCACCACCGCACGCACTGTGCCGCTTTCTCACGCACTGAGCGGGGCTCCGCCGGCGGGCGCCTCCCCCAGGCCCCGGGGCTCCGAGGGTCAGGGCGTGTGTGCATGGGCGCAGCCCGGCTTCCTTGGACCCTGTCTCAAGCCTTCCTGCCTGTGTGAGCCGCCGCCCAGTCCGGAGCCTAGGCCCTCCATCTGTCCGTCCGTCCATCCTCCATCCGTCCGTCTTCCACGTTGACGTGTCTGTTCCGTGTCTGTCTCCAGGCTTCATGTGGAAGATTTCAGCCTGGACTCGTCCCTGTCTCAGTAAGTGCTGTGCAGGGGAGGGGACAGACGAGTGTCCTCGCAGCCTGGTGGACCACGCTGTGCCGGCCCCCGGCCCCGCAGCCGCAGGAGGCAGGGGCAGGGTGTGCTGCTGGGCCCAGGCTGGGCTGAGGCCGGGGCAGGACACTGGGTGGTCCCCTGGGGAGGAGCCCAAAATGAGCCTGTCCAGAGACGGATACCCTGTGGCCCCCCCACCGTGGTGCCTTTATAGGGACAGGCAGGTAGATGAGTGCTGGGAGCCCGGCCTCAGGTCACCTGGGCTGCCCGCGCAGCTCTAGTCCCCCAGCCAAGCGCGTGGGCGGTCCCTCACCGAGTCCTCCCACTGGGAAGGAAAGTTTAGCCAGGCTGCGCGGGGGAGGGGGAAAGCCTGACAGGAGGAGGGCTGTTTTCATGTCACGGTCACAGCGGTCACAGCACCCCCTGCTCGGCACCCTCACAGCCCCTGGGGCAACAGCTTCTGGGGTACGAGGCCCAGGCTCAGGCAAGCACAGGGCAGCCGGGCGGGGGAGCGGCTCTGACCGCCCGGCCAGGCCGCCCGTGGTGAGCCCTGGGCTGCGGGTCCCCGAAGCTCGGAGGGGGTTCTCGGCACGAGCCGGGTCTGCCCAGCACCCGCCGGAAATGGGCCCAAGTCGGCCCTTCCTCGCCCTAAACACGCTTCAGGGGCAGGTGGATAGTTTGTAACTACTTTTTGCGGCGGTGCTACGAGAAGTGCGCGGCCACAGCTCATGAAAAATTAAAGTGAAGAGGCTTCGTGACGTCCCTGGCCCTGCAGGCGCGACCTCACAGGCCCAGCCCTGCGCCCACAGATCCTCCGCCACCCCACACCGTCCTCCCGCGAGGAGAGACTGCCCTCGGCAGCTGGATACGGCCTCTGAGGCCGGCGCGGGGGTGCCGTCTAGGTCGGGGCCCACATCCGCCTGGGCAAGGGGCCAAAGGCCGGCTGGCACTCACTCTGCTGAGGGGAGACTCGGGGTTCCAGCTCTGGGGCAGAGGGAGGGGCCGGGGGTCTGGAAGTGAAGACATCTGGGCATGACTAGCAGCCCTGACCCACATGGCCTGGCAGGGGCCTCAGCCAGCACTGGCTTCCTGGCCTTTGCCTCAGTTTCCCAGCTCAGTTGGGCATGGGGCGGGGGTGATGGCACAAGAGGGAGGGCCTAGCAGGGCCAGAGAAGGACCCTGTGGAGGACGTGCTTGATTCTGGGGTCACGAGGAGGGGGGACCCCTCCACTAAGGCTTGGCTGTGACAGGGTAGGAGCGTCGGGGAGGGTGCGTTTCTGAGCTGGGGCCCTTGTGGTCCCTTGGGAACACCATGAGGCATCTGCCCCCCTGACAGACCCCGACAGGGCCCAGGTACAGCCTGGCTTGTTGGCCCCACCTCCATTTGACCAACTCTCCCTAGACCCAGCTCCAGGCAGCACCTACTGAGGGTGGGATTCAGGGGTCCAGAGGTGAGCGGGGGGATGGGGAGAGGGTGGGGGAAGGCTCCAGAAAGGGAGGGGAAAGCAGCCTGTGCTGAAGTGCCAGGGGTGTGCTGGGGTGCAGTGGGGGTACAGGGGTTTGGGGGTACAGATGGGGTGTCGGTACATTTGGGGTGCAGGGTTGTGCTGGAGTGCAGGGGTGCTGAGTGCAGGAAGTGTGTGTGGGTGCAGGGGTATACTGGGGTACAGTGGGATACAGGGGTTATGCTGGGGTGCAGAGGGTGTGCTGGGATGCAGAGGGGGGTGCAGGGGGTATAGGGGATGTGCAGGGGTACAGTGGGGCACACTGACCATTGGCTCTGAGTTTGGACCTTGCTGTGTGGGGCCTGTCCTGCTGCCCGGCTCTGTCCGTCCTGCCTGCCGTCGGCACTGGGCCTCTCGTCCCGGTGGAGCCCAGCCAGCATGCCGGCACAGCCGCTGTATGGCGAGGTAGCAGCTCATTGGCCACAGGTCCACGTTCCCCGGAAGGCAAAGGCCCCTCTGTGCTCCGCCCCCAGGACGCCAGGTCCACAGTGCTCCGCCCCCAGGACGCCGGGTCCACAGTGCTCCGCCCCCGGAACGCTGGGAGCCTGGCCTGGTCCACAGTGCTCCGCCCCCGGGACGCTGGGAGCCTGGCCTGGTCCACAGTGCTCCGCCCCCGGGACGCTGGGAGCCTGGCCGGGTCCACAGTGCTCCGCCCCCGGGACGCTGGGAGCCTGGCCGGGTCCACAGTGCTCCGCCCCCGGGACGCTGGGAGCCTGGCCGGGTCCACAGTGCTCCGCCCCCGGGACGCCGGGTCCACAGTGCTCTGCCCCCAGGACTCTGGGAGCCTGGCCATGGCACAGGGTGTCTGGGGATTGGCAGGGCGTGCTAGTGACCCATCTGTCCCACCATCGTGCAGGTGCAGCGAGTCTTGGGGCATAGCCAGGGGCCAACAGACAGAGCCACTGACCATCAGCTTCTAGAACATTCTGTATAGAGCAAGCTTGTCCACCCCACAGCCCAGGATGGCTTTGAATGCAACCCGACACAAATTCTTAGAACATTCTGAGATTTTTTTGCTATTGTTTTTAAACTCCTCGGCTCTCGTTAGCGTATTTTACATGTGGCCCAAGACAATTCTTTTCTCCCAGTGTGACCCAGGGAAGCCACAAGGTTGGACACCCCTGGTATAGAGGATATGACATGGTTTGAGCCCTGTGCCAAGGGCCACAGGGCACGTATTGCTGGCGCTGGCCGTGACAGCTGAGGTTGGGGACCCATGAGTGTTCACCTCGGAGGGGCCTGCAGGGCCCTGGGCACCGAGGAGGTGGCAGCGGATGGGCGCTCAGGCGTGCGTGGTGGCTCTGGAAGGCCCAGCAGCCAGGTCTGCTAGGGGCCCGTGAGGGCCTGTGGTCCCAGGTGGAGCGCTGACCCTGCGGCCATCCGTCCCTCTGCCCTCTCGACTCCTGCGTGGTGGGACACGCCAGTCAGGCTCAGGGCTCTGGGCTTGTCTCTCCTGCGGAGCCTGCTGGGCAGAGCCCCCCACGCCCGTGTCCTGTCCCCCCCAGGGTCCAGGTGGAGTTCTACGTCAATGAGAACACCTTCAAGGAGAGGCTGAAGTTGTTCTTCATAAAAAACCAGAGATCCAGTGAGTGGGGCCTGCGGGCCAGGCCTGCGCAGACCAGGGCTGTGGGGGTGACAGGGGTGCAGGAGCCGTGGGCAGGGGCCCCTCACCTCAGGGTCACGCAACCTTCCACCCAGCAGGAGACGGGACCCTACGCCTTGGTGGACGTGGATTGGGCTGTGGTATCAGGGACAGTGGCCTAGCGTCCTTCCTGTGGCCCCCGGCCCTGCAGCCCTCACCCTGAGGGGCGCCCCAGCCCCTTCCCTGCAGGCTCCATCCACCTTCCAGGGTGCAGGATGGGGTTTGAGGTTGTGCTCCTGGGTCCTGACCCCTGGGAGGTGCCCCCCAGACTCCCACCTGTCCTGCCCTGAGGAGCCAGTGCTGTGGGAGCCCTCTGCTCCCACTCCCTGAGGTGCAGAGCACCCCACCATCCTCTGGGGGACCCGGTGTGTGGGGAAGAGCTGCTGGCCAGAGGCCGCAGCGGGACCCAGTGGCTCAGGGGCCTGACACCCCTCCCCCTTCCCACAGGCCTGAGGATCCGACTGTTCAACTTCTCCCTGAAGCTGCTCACCTGCCTTCTCTACATCGTCCGCGTGCTGCTGGACGACCCCGCCCTGGGCATCGGCTGGTGGGTGGCCGGTGGGGCTGGGGCTGCGGGCCCTGGTGCACTACAGCGGGTGCGGGGGTCTGTGCCCAGCACCCAGCTGGCTCCTGGGACACCCTCTGCCCTGGGCCTTGGGAGTCCCTCCTTCCCCACCCCGTGGTCCCTGTCCCGGGGTCCATCCCCCAGGCACTGCCCTGAGGGTCCCGCTGACTGACAGGCTCAGCGTGGGGAGAAGGGGCCCTTGCCCGTGGACGGTGGCTGTGTTTGTGGCTGCCCTGGGACCTGGAAAGGGTCCTTCCACCGAGCTGGGTCCCTGCGGGTTCAGGCTTGTCTTGAGTGAGGCCTTTGAAGGTCAGCTCCCGTCTCCCCCGTGTGTCTGGTCTCCCTGACCTTCGGGTCTCCCTGACCTTCGGGTCTCCCTGACCTTCGGACATGGGATTCTGGGACGAGCCTGTGCGTTTCCCCGTCCTCTCTCGGTTTTCCTGCTTTTACTCTTCCTGGGGGGTTTCCTTGGCTTTCTCTCCGGCTCTTCAGCTGAGTCTCTGACTCCCGGGAGCTCTTCGCCTCCAGGTGGCCGTTCTCGCTGTCCACGCGCAATGCCTTCCCGCGCCTCTCAGGGCGACACCTGTCACCCTTTCCTCCCTGATGGGCTTCTCGGCCACTCGGGCCCTGCTCCACTAAGGGTGGGCACAGGTGCTGAGGGCTGCAGTCTGGGTGTGCGGCCTGGTCGTCGCTGACACCTGTGTGACCCTGTCACTTCTCTGGCTGGCTCCTCAGAGCTGGTTCTTCCCTTGAGGGTGAGGCAGGGCCTGGAGAATCACTGTGCCTGCGTGCACAGGCCCCCCCATGCACACGGGGACTCCTTCACCCTCTGCTGAGAACAGACCTCTTCATCCCAGTGGGGGAGGGCAGGTCCCACGGGGGTGGTTTCAGAAGGAAATGTGGGGGCTCCGATGAATTCTCACAGTACTTTCCTGGGTTCATGTACCTCCCCCCAACTCCCAGAGGCTCCTAGCTGTGTGGTTCCACATCCCCACAGGGGCCAGGGCTATGGCTGTCATTGCACAGTGCCTGGCACATGGATAGGTGGTTGACCAATGGATGGGTGAGGGGCTGGGGGATGTATGCAGAATGGGTGGGTGGGTGGGTGGATGGATGGATGGATGGTGGACGGGTGGGAGGATCACCACCCACTTCTATGGGCGTTGTGTTTGTACCAGCAGCCATAGCAAGGCTGAGGGGAGTGAGTTAGTTGAGAAAAAGTGGGGGTGATGTGCCCATCACCACGGGCTCTGTGAGAGCAAGGTCCCCTTGGTCAAGGACCCTGGCATTGGTTAAGGTCTGGGGCAGAAGAAACATGTCTGCCATGCTCCTGACGCCTTCCCAACAGCCGGGTGTCCAGGTGGCTTGCGGAGGTTTGTCCTCAGGAGTGACTTAGGGACATGCCACTGGAGTCAGCGCCATGGGTGGGGGCCGGCTTCTCTCCTGTCTCACGAACACTGTCCAGCCTTGTTTGCAGCCTCTCTGGCCATGCACAGCCCTTCCCCAGCAGCCTGCCATCAGACAGGAGGAACCCCGACTCCCCCCTGGGCACACCTCTCACCACAGGAGACTGTGGCCTCCTAGTCCGGGCTGCCCCACCTGCCAGAGCCCCACCCTGGGGCTGCAGGGTGTGCAGGCTGCCTCATCACCCACCTGCTAGAGCACAGACGCCTGTCGAGATGCGGGCAGGGGACGATGGCCCTGGGTGGGGACAGGGTGTCCCTGTGCTCCCAGGGAGGGGCTGCGTCCGGGCCAGCTCTGTCTCTCCACAGCTGGGGCTGCCCAAAGCAGAAGTACACCTTCAATGAGTCGTCCTCGGAGATCAACTGGTGAGTCCACGGCCGGCTCCATGTGGGGGCCCAGGGCCGGGGTGGGTGGACAGTGGTTCACATGGCCCGCCCCGCCACGACGGATGCCCAGCCTTGGCCCATGAGCCCCTGGGTCCCCTGAGGACATGTGCAGCCGACCCCGTGCCAGCCAAGCACTGGGGTGTCCCTGCAGGGTTCCCTGAGGGCTTCGGTGCAATTTAAGAACTATTAATAGGAGTGTCACCACAGCCGGCCCAGGCCCCGCCTCCCTGACACGGGGCTGGGGCGGGGAGACCCAGGGTGGACTCCCCTGTGAGCAAGGTGCTGCCTCTCCAGTCATGATACTTCCAGCCACGGAAAGTGGGTGCACTGGGAAGTGAGCCCGAGCACCGGGGATGCCTGGTCCGGAGTTAGGACGTGTCCCTGGGGCTCAGCCATGGCGGGTGGGGCGCTGCCACCTCTCGGCTCTGCCTGCCCTTCCCTCAGCCTGGTCCCGCCATCCTCACAACCACCGGCCTTGCTCAGAGCCTGCGTCTCGGCAGGGACACACCGTCCCGTTTCGCTTCAGCTGACAGTGGCCCTGCCGAGGAAGCAGGTCCGGAAAGTGAGATGGTCACTGGTCAGCCCCTGTCCTCAGTGACATGTGCAGGAGCCCTGTCCCCGGGGCTGGGGAGAGACACGGAGGCCACCTGGGCCACTGGGGCCTTGGCCTGCAGCCCCGCGCCGCCTCCCTGGAGACCTGCCCGGGGCAGCCCTGCTCAGCCTCCTCTCCCTCCAAGTTCCCATCCCCTCCAAGGGCAAGGCTGGTGCCCTCAGTGGCCGAGGAGCGGCTTGGGGGCAGCGGAGGCCCTGGTCGGGGGCGGGGGGGACCGCCCCCCCAGGCTCACCGCCACTCTCTCCGCAGGGCACCTATCCTGTGGGTGGAGAGGAAGATGGCTCTATGGGCGATTCAGGTGAGTGGTGGGGTGCGCACGGTTCTGGGGGGGCCCAGTCCCCCATTCCCCACTAAGGCTCCTGTCCTCCCCCAGGTCATCGTGGCCATAATAAGCTTCCTGGAGACCATGTTGCTCATTTACCTCAGCTACAAAGTGAGTGGCCCCGGGGCTGCCCCTGCCCCAAGCTCGCCCTGCCCCGCCCCGCCCCCGCCCCGCCCCGCCCCCGCCCCGCCCCCTGACCTGAACCCTGCTTTCTCTCTCCCCTCTCCCCACGGCCACCCTGCTCCCAGGGCAACATCTGGGAGCAGATCTTCCGCGTGTCCTTCGTGCTGGAGATGATCAACACGCTGCCGTTCATCATCACGGTGGGTGAGCCGCCGGCCGCGGAGGGGGCCTCCACGATGCCCAGCCCCTGACCTGTCTCCCCTGCAGATATTCTGGGCGCCTCTGAGGAACCTCTTCATCCCTGTGTTTCTGAACTGCTGGCTGGCCAAGCACGCACTGGAGAACATGATCGTAAGCCGGCCAGCTGGCCCGGGGGCCGTCCCTCCCGCCTCACCTCTGCATGTCCCCCACCACGGGGCCCCCGCCGGCAGGGGCAGCCTGGCCCAGAGCTGGCCACTTCCCTTGGAGCCCCAGGAGGCCCAGGTGACAATTGGAAACACACTCTCTCTGCCACCGGAGAGGTTCACCCAGCACTTTGACTGGAACCCCAGAGCCATGTAGCTTGGGGGTCACATATAAACCGGGGCCCCATGCAGAACCCCCACTGAGTGCCTTCACAGAAGTGCCCGCAGGCACCGCCAGGACTGTTTTGGCCCCAGCAGCCAGTCCCTCCCGGCCTGGGCCCCTGGTGGGTCCCGGGCTCTGTTGGTGACGCGCCGCGTTGTCCCACAGAATGACTTCCACCGGGCCATCCTGCGGACACAGTCTGCCATGTTCAACCAGGTTCTGATCCTCTTCTGCACCCTCCTGTGCCTGCTGTTCACGGGGTGAGTGCCCCACCCAGGTGACCGCCCGCATGCCGTTCCAGAGGTCATATGAGGCCGCACCAGCCCCTGAGACCAAGAGGTCAGAAAGGCCTCGGGGTCGCACCGAGGACTGGATGGAACTCCTGAGTCCATGTCCCCAGGCTCCGCTGGAGAGACCCCAGTCTGGCCTCCTGTTCGGTGCCTTGGGACACAGTTCAGTGACCCCCTGGCCAGGTGGGGGCCGTTTGGCCTGAGGTTCCACTGACAGCAGGGGTGTCCAACTTTGTGGCTCCCCTGGGCCATGTTGGAAGGTTGAGTGTGGGTCTGGGGGTCCCGCAGAGAATACACACACGAACCATAGCTGATGAGGGTAACACAAAGGTGCACGCATCATTTTTGTCATGTTCAAAGAAAGCTTACAAATTTGTGTTGAGCTGCATTCACCACCATCCTGGGCCACATGTGGCCCGCCGGCCACCAGTTGGACAAACTTGATGTAGAGTGAAAGGTGGGCGCCTGGCACCCCACATCTGCCACTGCTCCTGCTGAGGTGCTGGCCCTGCTGGTCCTGGTGAGGCTGGTCATCAGCGCCACTCAGTCTGGGGACAGGGACTCAGGCTCGGGTGTGGGAAAGATGGTCCAGCTCTGTGTGGCCTGGGGGCTGAGTGCCTCCCTCCATCTGACCTCCGGGGTGAGGACAAGGCCTAAGAGGCCAGGTGGCCTGTGGGACTCACAGCCTGAGGGCCACACCACCTCACTGACCCCCAGACCCACACTCAACCCACACAGCTCAGTGTCCACGCTCACCGTGAATGTCCAGGGGCCTCGAAAGAGCCGCTAGGGAAGAAGGGATGGTGCAGGGGGACCGGTGCGTGCTGGGGGTGCCAGCTCTGGCTGGGAACGCTGGGCCACACAGCAGGGGCCTGTCAGTGACGGGGCACCCAGGCCCTGTGCCTCTGGGTGACCGGGTGACATAGGACTCAGTCCCTAAGTGAGGAGGCCCCAGGAGCTCAGAGGTGGCCGAGGCCCGGCCCACCCGTCCCTGACTGACGCCCCGCCCACCGGCCCTGACTAACGCCCCGCCCACCAGCCCCTGACTGACGCCCCGCCCACCAGCCCTGACCGCGGCCCCGCCCACCGGCCACTGACGGACGCCCTCCCACCGGCCCTGCCCGCGGCCCCGCCCCCTGAGCCCCTGTCCTTGCAGGACCTGTGGCATCCAGCACCTGGAGCGAGCAGGCGAGAACCTGTCCCTCCTGACCTCCTTCTACTTCTGCATCGTCACTTTCTCCACGGTGGGCTACGGCGACGTGACGCCTAAGATCTGGCCGTCCCAGCTGCTGGTGGTCATCATGATCTGCGTGGCCCTGGTGGTGCTCCCACTGCAGGTGAGCCCCGCCCCCACTCCAGCCCCCAGGGGTCGGCCGCCTCCGTGAGGGACAAAGCCCAGAAGGGCACTGGCCCGGTGCTCCCGGGAGGGGCGGCGAGGCTGAGATGCAGGTGGGGCCAAGGGAGGTGACCCCACTTTGCATGGACCCAGCAGGGGCTACTGGGGGTTCTGGTAACTAGCCAGGCCCACGGCCCTCAGTGCGGGGAGCCGGGGGCAGTGGCACCTCCCGATGGGGAGACGTGGGTCTCTGGGTGCTGATGCAGGAAGGGCTGACGGTCTCCCGTGGGGAAGGAGTCAGGAGCCCACACCCAGGGCACCAGCAGCTGTTAGGACCCTGTGCGCATACCTGCCAGCTGTCCCAGCTGCTTCCCTGTCATCCGTCACCAAGGCCACTGTGCTGGCTGAGCTGTGGTGCGGGCGGGACCCCAGCCCAGCCCCCACCCGTGGTCAGCTATGAAATTTGGGGGCCTGGAGAGGGGGCCAGCTGGGTCCAGGTGCCCCCAATGCCTCAGTCTGTAGGAAAAGGCTCAGGGTGGGGCAGGGGGCTTTGGGGGTAGGCAGACCCAGTGGTTAACACAGATGGGGAGGGATGAGGGGTGGGGGGCATCTAATGAAGCCATAAGGAGACCAATCCCCCCCTGGGCATCTTCTGCTGACCCTGAGCTTGCCTTTGGCCTCTAGCCCTGACCTTGCAGCTTGGAGCCCCTCCTCCAGACCCAGCTCCCGCCACAGCAGGAGAACCTGCTCTGTGCCAGGTTCGCCTAAGGCAGGGAGGACCTCCCCCCAACCCCCCACAGCCTCACCCCACCCCGTGCGCCGGAGCTACCCTCCCTGGACCTGGGGCTGCAGGGGCCTCAGCTCGGCCCCTGCCTGAAGCCCGTCCTCCCTGAGCTCGCTCCACCCCCATGACCCCCTGTCCCCTCACACCCCCTGGCAGAGCCCCCCAAGTCACACAGTGCTGGGACCCCCATGGGGACTGTCTGGTTCCCCACAGTCCTGGCCCTTCCAAGTCCCGTTTCATACATTTGTGTTTTCTAAGTTTTGTTCCTACAATTTTCTAGATTTTCAAATGTATGTTTTAAAAATTACGTATTTTCCCTTGTTTTAAGTTGCATCGTACATTACATACTTAAAAATGATCATCATTTGTTTCATGCTCTCAGTTATGATCATGGTTACGCATATACTATCAGGCTTACACGCTTATTGTCACATCGCAATCCTGAACCCTTCCAAGCACGCAGAGAAAGCCTGTCCCACTCAGGAAACTCGTTAGGAGAGGGCGGAGTCAGTCCCCGGCTGGGGGCTGTCCCCCCATGTGTGCCCCCCACTCCCACTGTGGACGCCCAGATTAGTGACACGTGGTTTCAGCGTATGTGGGGCGAGGCGTCCCCCGACCCTGCAGGCTGTGTCCCCGTCCTCTGCTGTGGAGCATCCCTCCTGCGTGGACCCGAATGCACTGGCCCCACGCCCCTGGCAGGCGCCTCGGCCCTCATAGCCGCGCAGGGTGGTGCACCTGCCCTGCTCGCCCCCATGCAGGTGGGCAGACACCAGCAGGAAGCTTGCCCCAGGAGAGGGAGGCCTGCAGGCCCGTCCCCCCCATTAGTCTGGAAACATGGAGCAGCCGGTCGGGGATGGAAGGGGACGGTCCCAATCATCTCTTCTGTGGGACTCCTGTCATCCATCTGCGTCTGCGGAGAGGAGTGTGAAGGGGCAAAGTGTCGGAAACGCCCCTCCTGGAAGGCAGTCGTGTGGGCAGCCGATGGCATCCCCCCCGCTCGGGCCCGAGTGTCATCACGCTGATGGCCGCTTGGCCTCCTGGGGCCGGGAGCGGGACGTGCTGTCTCTGGCCACCCCACATGCTAACTGTGACGTCCGCCGTGGCTTTGCGTGGCCCCTGGGTGGGGCATGGTCGGGAAGGGGCTCCTTGTCTGCCCTGCTGGGACCTGTGCCCAGCTGCCCGCCCCACCCTGAGCTGCCTGCTCCCACAAGGGCCAGCTCCCTGGCGCTCACCTGCTGTCACCTGCTGTCACCCACAGTTTGAGGAGCTCGTCTACCTGTGGATGGAGCGGCAGAAGTCCGGGGGGAATTACAGCCGCCACCGGGCCCAGACGGAGAGGCACGTGGTCCTGTGCGTCAGCTCCCTCAAGATCGACCTGCTCATGGACTTCCTGAATGAGTTCTATGCCCACCCGCGGCTCCAGGTGAGGCCCCGCCCACAGCCCCCAGGACAGCCCTGAGCACTGCCAGGTGGCCTCCACAGTATGGGGGGGGGGGTCTGTGGGGGCCCTGCTGTCTTCCTCTCTGACCCGCCAGCACAGGGAGGGCTGGGGACCCAGGGGAGGCGGGTGTGGAAACACCCGGAAGGCAGGCAGGCAGCGGGGTGGGCTGAGCAGGTGACCTTGCACCGGGGCTGACCCGTCCCCCACCTCCAGGACTATTACGTGGTTATCCTGTGCCCCACCGAGATGGACATCCAGGTCCGCAGGGTCCTGCAGATCCCCCTATGGTCCCAGCGGGTCATCTACCTCCAGGGCTCCGCGCTCAAGGACCAGGACCTCATGCGAGCCAAGTGAGCCCCATCTCCCATGCGGGCGGAGTCAGCCTTCCAGAACGCCCCTGCCCCACTCCAGCATCTGGGGGGTAGTCTTGCCAGGTCCTAGGAGAGGCTCAGGGGACAGGGTGGGACAGTCCCTGCTGCACGTTGGGTGGGAAGACCTGGCTATGGGCCGGTTTCTTTTCAAGACAAACTGGCAGAGTGACTTGAGGGAAGAAGACTGATTCCTTCAGTGGAACTTTCCAGAATGTGTCCGTGCATGTTCTGGGACGTCCCAGGAGCCCCCCACCCCCATCAAAACGTCATTCCAGGAGCCCGATGTATCCGTGGTGAAATGTGGGCCATGCGGAGGCTGAGGGGCAGCCGGGTCCCCTGCCCTGGCCCCCCTCTGGAGCCCTGGGCCCCCCCATCTCACCTGTAAAGTTGGGGGCAGGATTGAGTCCCGTGCTAGGAGGTGGTGGTGGCCAGGGTCGCAGCCCACCACCCAGCTCCAGGCCTGAGGGGTGGGGAGAGACAGTGGCCTCAGGGGTTCAGAGTGATGTGCTGGCGGGGGGCAGCCTCATCCTCCCTGTGCTGGGGCAGGAGGGGACAGTTTCTCCAGAACCCCTTCTGCAGCCAGGAGCTATCTGGGTGAGAGGGGACCCAAACTGGACCCAAACTTGGTGCGTGGGGTCCAGCGTCTCTGCCAGCAAGTGCTCCTTCGTTCGAGGCCCAGGCCCCCCACTAGTTAATGGGCACAGGGGACGGGTCCCCACGGTGGTCAGGTTGTTAGCACAGAGAGGCGGGGGCTCCACGGCAGCCCTCCCAGCCTCTGCCCCCAGCCCGACAGCCGAGCCGGACGTGTGGACCGGACGGGCAGCGCTCAGACCTATGCTCTGCAGGATGGACAACGGGGAGGCCTGCTTCATCCTCAGCAGCCGCAATGAGGTGGACCGTACGGCTGCGGTGAGTGCCGCGGGCCCCTGGCCTGGCAGAGCCCTCCCTGCTGCCCACCCCCGCCACTGACCACGCCCTCCCACCCCCCCCACCCCCAGGACCACCAGACCATCCTGCGCGCCTGGGCCGTGAAGGACTTTGCCCCCAACTGCCCCCTCTACGTCCAGATCCTCAAGCCTGAGAACAAGTTCCACGTCAAGTTCGCAGGTAAGTCCATTTGGGAGCCGCGTGTGCACACAGATGGGCATGGACCTCCCAGCTGGGGAGGGGGCAGCTGGAGCAACACGGGCCTGGGCGCATGCAGAGCTGCGGGCAGGGGACAGCTGGCGCCCCGCCTGCACCGAGAGTGGTGGAGGGGGACCCTATGCAGGTGCTGCACCTGGGGGCCTCGGGGTCAGTGAGGCGGGGGCAGGTGTATCTGATGAGCACCTCTGTGGGCATCCCCGGGACAGGTGAGCAGGCCCTGAGCTGGGCATCTGGGGGGACAGGGGAGGAGGAATTTGCAGAGCAGAGGGGGCACTGGGGGTTGTCTGCTGTGTGGGGGGCGCATGGAGGCCTGCACAGGCCCCTGACTGTCCGGCCCCCGCAGACCATGTGGTGTGTGAGGAGGAGTGTAAGTACGCCATGCTGGCCCTGAACTGCATCTGCCCGGCCACGTCCACGCTCATCACGCTGCTGGTGCACACGTCCCGCGGCCAGTGAGTGCCCGCCCACCCTGCACCATGCTGTGTGTGGGGGTGACGGGACCTGCAGTGGGAGGGGTGCATGCATCGGGCACAGGGCTGTGGGAAGGTCACTGGTGTGGACACAGCTGAGTGTGCCAGGCACCCCTCAGAAAGCAGCAGGTGTGGGGGGCCCTGAACAGCCAAGTGGGGCGTGGTGGCCAGGGGCTGCTGAGAATTCCAGGCAGGACCCATCTAGAGCAAGGGCCAGGGTGTGGGGCTGGGGCATGCACCGGACGAGTGGGATCTTGGGCCCAGTGCCGGTTTGGGGGGCTTGGCCTGGGGAACAAGGTATATTTGGTTCACAGCACCTGGACGGAGGGGTGGGAACCCCAGCAGAGCCCTGGAGTAGAGGAGGGGCACTATTTTCTGTTTGGGGAGACCAGGCTGGGGGCCCTGACGTGGGCCCTCTGCTCCTTGTGTGGCCACGGGACCAGGACCAGGCGGGGGAGGAGCACCCACAGGCCATGGAGCACCCACAGGCCATAGAGGCCAGCCTTGACCCCGAAACATTTTGGCGCCTCCTAAAAATCAGACCCTTGTGTTGACAGCTTTTAAAAACTGGCCAGGTGACCCCTCAGGCCACCCTCGAGGCTCCGCCAGCCAGGCAGGGGCCAGGGGTCAGGGTGAGGCTGGCCAGAAGCTGATGGGGGTGGGGGGCCCGCGCAGGGAAGGCCAGGAGTCCCCGGAGCAGTGGCAGCGCATGTACGGGCGCTGCTCAGGCAACGAGGTGTACCACGTGCGCATGGGCGACAGCAAGTTCTTCCGGGAGTACCAGGGCAAGAGCTTCACCTACGCCGCCTTCCACGCCCACAAGAAGTACGCCCGGCGGGTGGGCGGGGCCTGGGGCCGCCCATCGCCTGCGGGTCTGCCGCGAGGCGGGGCTTCGGTGGGTGGGCGGGTCCCCCGCAGGGTGGGGCTTCGGCAGGGGCCGGGCTTAGGCGGAGCGGGGCTTCAGCGGGGCAGGAGGCGACCTCAGGGGCCGAGCTCGGCCCGGGTCTTCCCACGTAGCGTGGCCCCCCTTTCTGACCTCAGGTCTTCAGGGCCAGCGCGCAGCGGGGTCTCCCACACCCGTGATGGGAGGGTTTGGTCGAGGGCCTCACCCCAGATGGGGCCCCTGGAGTATGGCCTCCGAGGGGTGGAGCTCGAGCGGCCCCGCTCCAGCCGCGCCCCCAAACCTCCAGGTACGGCGTGTGCCTCATCGGGCTGAAGCGCGAGGAGAATAAGAGCATCCTGCTGAACCCCGGGCCGCGGCACACGCTGGCGGCCTCGGACACCTGCTTCTACATCAACATCACCAAGGAGGAGAACTCCGCCTTCATCTTCCGGCAGGAGGAGAGGCAGCGGCGCGGCCTCGCGGGCCCGGGCCCCTCCCGCCTGCCCGTGCACAGCATCATCGCGTCCGTGGGTGAGGCCCCCATCCCTGGGGGCTGGCGCCGCCCAGGGAAGGGCCCAGGCAGGAGTGGCGGGAGATCCCCGTCCAAGACCCAGCTCTTCCTGGCCTCCGGCCTTGGCCTCGGGGTGCACATCTGTCCAGTGGGGGTGCCTGAGGGGCCTTTGCTGGGTGTCCCAGTGCCTGCCCTCGCTGAGGCTACCCTGTGTCAGGCCCATCTGCCTCGTCATACGGAGGGGTAAACTGAGGCTCAGAGAGATGCCAGACCCCCCACCCCCGCCCAGGGTAGCTGGACGTCACGCCGGGTCTTGGGAGCTAGCTCTGTCCACCTCCCTGGGACACCCCCCCACCCTGACCCGAGAGAGCCTGCGCCAGCCCGGTCGCCGCTGTGTTGCAGGGACTGTGGCCATGGACCTCCAGCACACCGAGTGCCGGCCGGCGCAGGGCAGCGGGGCCAGCAAGCTAGAGCTGCCCACAGAGAATGGCTCAGGCAGCCGGCGGCCCAGCATTGCGCCCGTCCTGGAGCTGGCCGACAGCTCGGCCCTACTGCCCTGCGACCTGCTGAGTGACCAGTCGGAGGACGAGATGGTGCCGTCAGAGGATGAGGGGCTGTCAGGGCTGGAGTGAGTGTTCCCAGGGGGACACACAGCTTTGGACGTGGCGGTGGGGCCGGAGGTGTCCCCATGGGGACGAGGCACCAGGAACAGGCAGGGCCAGCCGCCGGTGGCACTGGACTCCCAAGGTGTGGGACCCATGTTGTGCCCAAGCTCTCAATCGCGGCTTCCACAAGCTTTGCTGGGGACCTTGTGTGGCAAATGGAATCTTTTTGGGACCCTGACACGCTCGGTGGGGCGGCTGTCAGCTTGGTCAGCAGAGGTCACAGATGGGGAGCCCTGGGTGATTTACCGTCCAGGCCTGGAGGTCACTGGCGCATCCCAGGCTGATGTCCTGCCCTGGGTTTGGGGTCAGGTCTTCCTGCTGTCCCATCTGTCCTCAGCGGTTCTCAGCCACTCGGCCTCGGGTGGGGCGCACGGGTGGTGCTCTGCTGCTGGCCTGGACACCCCACCCCTCCCAAGCTGGGCCGTCACAGTGGCCACCCCCTGCTCCTGGCCTTTGCTGGATGGAGTAAACATGCTCAAAAGACAGACCGCTGTCAGGGATTGGCTCTGAGAGCCAGGGGGACCGACTGGAACAGCTGGACACTGGGGGGGGTGTCCCTAAGCCAGCTGGAGCAGAACGGAAGGCCAGGCCCTGCCCTCTGGGCTCGGGGCCAGTGCCCTGGCAGGGTGGCTGCATGCTCCCGGTGGTGTGTGCTGGGTGGTGGTGGGGACATCGGGAGGGAGGGCGGCCTGGGCCAGGGTCTGCCAGTCAGCTGGGATGCTGGGGCCATTAAAGGGGGTGACCAGGCTGTCAGACAGGGACCATCCCATCCGTGGGGGGTGGCGCCCCCGTGTGGCGGCCCAGCACAGCCCTGCAGCACACACCTGGGTCCGGGGTGAGGACTGGGTGCAGCAGGCTTCCCTGGAGCTGCAGGAGCTGCGCTGAGGCTCCTGTGTCCGTCTCCCACCCCAGGTACGTGAAGGGCTACCCCCCCAACTCGCCGTACATCGGCAGCTCCCCCACCCTGTGCCACCTCCTGCCCGTGAAAGCTCCCTTCTGCTGCCTGCGGCTGGACAAGGTAGGTGGCGTCTCGGCCGCGCTCTGCGCGGTGCCGCCCTTTGTCACAGCTGCGAGGCCACGGAAGTCCTCGGCCCTTCACCCTGGCTCACGACCGCCCCCTCCTGCTCTCTCGTTCTCCCTGGACGCATTTCCACGTGACAGGCGTGTTTTCCCCAAGCCCCTGTGGCACATGTCCGCTGAGAGCAAGGACGTCCCTCTCATAACCCGGTTCACTCTCCAAAATGGGGACACAGGGGTCTGATCCACGGGCCCTGCCCGAAGCGCGCTGCTGTCCCAATAGCCCTCATTGTCCTTCATGGCGACACTGTCCCGTCTCTGTCTCTTGATCTGGAACTTTCCTCGCCCTCCCTTGGGTCTCTTGGTCTTGGCGTTTTTGAGAGCACGGCTGGGTTTGTGGGTGTTCCCTTGTACGAAGACACAGCTTGTGTGTTGGGGGCTTGCCGAGGGGAAAGTGTGTCCTTCTGGCGGCATCTGTGGTGACGCCAACTTTGACCACGTGGTACCAGGGGCTCGGCCAGGCTCCTGTCTGTGGAAAACACTCTGGTTGTGCTTTTGCAGTCAGTAGGTCACCAAGGGGACAGGCATGGGGACGAGATACATAGCTGCTCCTTCGGTGTCTGCCGGTGGTCTGCTGACCCCACGGCCCTCGCACCCACTGCGTGAGGCCTCCCCCGCCCGGCCCGTGTGTTCCCATGCACGCGTGCCCCTGCAGGCTCCCAGGTTCTCGTTGAAGCGGGGTCATAACCCATCGCTCGTTGTTACATCCTCGTTCATCACAGGCCAGGGTTGCCTCTGATGCCCCCACTTTGGCTGGTGGGGGCCTTTCAGGCTGGCTGCCAGGTCCTTCTGATGCGTCCCGACAGCCTCTGAGCAGTTCCCTGCCTCCAGGGCCACCATGCTCCTGCCCCACCTGGTACTCGCCCAGCTGTGTCCTGGAAGCAGCCTCTCCTCCAAGGAGCCGACTCCTAGTGGGAAACGATGCTCAGGGACCAGGACGGGGCCCTTGGGGTGCTCAGTGCTGCTGGGGTGTCACTGCATCCTCTCGGGGGACTGAGCTGGCAAATGTGTCCACATACCCCCCACACACACACACATACACACGTGTTTACTTCTGCGTCTACTGAGACCACGCGTCCCCAGACACCACCTTCCCTCCCCGAGGTGACTGTCCCCCACCTGTTTTGTGTGGCCGGCTGACGCGGAGCCGCGCATGCGCATGCCGATGGACCTGGGGGCCCGCAAGGCTCCCGAGGGGCTCGTGCAGGCCGTGAAAGGCGGGCACGTTCCGGCACCTTCTCTGCAGGGCTGCGAGCACAACAGCTATGAAGACGCCAAGGCCTACGGCTTCAAGAACAAGCTGATCATCGTGTCGGCGGAGACGGCGGGGAACGGGCTGTACAACTTCATCGTGCCGCTGCGGGCCTACTACAGGTCCCGCAAGGAGCTGAACCCCATCGTGCTGCTGCTGGACAACAAGTGAGGCTCCCCGCCCTCCACGTTCAGGAGGCAGTGGGAGCGGAAACCTCCCCGGGGCCCCCGTCTGCTCTTTCCCATTGATGGCCCTGCCCCGTTGGCCACTCAGGGCCCTTCCAGTCCCGGGGACCCTTGACCTGCCCTGCCTGCCCAGCTCGCCCGGGCAGGGGGTGGACAGCTGAGCAGGACCTGCTGTCCCCGCAGGCCAGACCGCCACTTTCTGGAAGCCATCTGCTGCTTCCCTATGGTCTACTACATGGAGGGCTCCGTGGACAAGTAAGGCCGCATCTGGGGCTCAGCCTCCTCCCTGGGGGGTGTGGGGGGCCCGTAGGTGGAGGGAGGGCCTGGCACGCCCCCGGGGGCTCCTGGACCCCTGGCCACCTGGCTGTCCCTCCAGCCTGGACAGCCTGCTGCAGTGCGGCATCATCTACGCGGACAACCTGGTGGTGGTGGACAAGGAGAGCACCATGAGCGCAGAGGAGGACTACATGGCGGACGCCAAGACCATCGTCAACGTGCAAACCATGTTCCGGTGAGGCTGAGGCTCGGCCGGGGCGGGGGGCGGCCTGCCCTGACACCTCAGCCCTCCCTGAGCGCGCCCCGCCCCGAGACCCTCACCTGAGACGGCGCCCCGCCCTGAGCTTGGCCAGCTGTGCCGGTGCCCATCCGTGACTGCCCCGCCCCCAGCCCCTCCCCCCACCATGACCGCGCCCCACCGTCTCCGCCCCCATGCCTGACCACGCCCCATCCCTTGCCCCCGCCCACT
>PVJL010006445.1:0-64308 GCA_004026885.1 Lyroderma lyra | reverse complement strand
TCTCTGGCTCTCTCCAAACTAGAGAAGGTGAGGCCCCCACCTGCTGAAGCGTGGACCGGGGGTGGGGCGGGGGCAAGGGCCTGGCACTGTCCGCTGTGCTGGGGGCTTCAGACACTCCGCTCGGCTCCCCTGGGAGGGCTCTTGGTTGTGCAGCCCACGCCCTGGGGGCTGCGCTGGGGAGCAGACCTTGTCCCCCCTATGCCAGGTGCAGGCTTGGTCACTTCTCGTGTCAGTGACGCTAACACAGGAGACCCTGTGACTCGTTTCTTCTGCTCAGACATGGACTCTGACTCTGAAATATGTTCATTCTATCCAGTGCCCAGCAGGTGCATGTGGTCACCCGGTATACATGGGGATGGCATTGTCCTAGGTCACACAGCGGGTGGCATTGTCCTAGGTCACACAGCGGAACTGGAATCAACTTTCTGCCTCTCAGGGCTCTGCGAGGGTAGCAGCTGGGTTGGCTGTGGAGCCCACCAGGGGCATGGGGACAGGCCACTAAGGACACAGGCACCAGCCAGGGACATGGGGACTGGCCACTGGGGACACAGGGCCACCCTGGTACTGTCACCCTGGCATATTGGCTGGCCCCAGCCCCTCCCCGGGCCCCTGCTCAGCCCAGCAGCAGCACTGCCTTCCACAGTGAGGGTCACGGCCAGGCGATGGAGTGAGGGCAGCACTCATGGTGCCCAGGGTGAGACCCAGAGGGGGGCCCCAGTCGCCATGGTCAGCAGCAGCCACCACTCCCCACGAGCCCCCCATCTCCTGCATGGCTGAGCCCGTGCCACACAGCGGTGACCCCAGAGCTGGGCCTGGCCATCAACACCAGCCCAAAACGACAAGGGCTGGAGTGTCATCGCCTTGAGCTGGAGTGCATTCACCCACCTGAAACCAGGACGCCCAGGGGACCCTGGAGCTCTGCTGCTGCCAAAGGGGTGGACAGAAGCCGAGCCGGTGGCCCCCAGCCCGCAGAGCAGACAGGAGCCCCTGCCTGGAGTTCAGGGCCAGCATGTCCCCTGTCACCCAGGCTGGCCCTGCTGTCCAGGACTGCCTGCACCCACCCCACCGGTGCTGGGAAATCGGATTCTGTGTCCAGATGCTGGGGCATGACAGGGTGACGTCCTGGCCCTGGCCTGCCCACACTGCCTCTCTCGCACCCCTGTCCTCGGTGGTGGGCTGGAACGGGGTCAGCGTGGCACATGTGTGCTTTGCTGCCTGGTCCTCCCTGGACAGGCCTCAGGCCATTGGCACGTGTGAAGCAGACCTGGCCCCCGCAAGGTCTTGTGGGATGGACGCCCTGGGGCTGGGGGCCAGGGAGAGTGAGGGCCCACAGCGCCACGGGGTGCCAGCCACTCTTGGAAGGTGGTCGGAGTTGATGTCACGTCACCACGGGCAAGTGCGCTGTCAGTAGGAGGCGACTGGAGTCCTTGTCTTCTCGGGGCCTGGGGTCCCCCGAGGGCCTCTGCCACCTCCAGGCACGTCCCACCTCCGGATGCTTCAGATGGCCCAACGAATGGTGACAGCTTCCCACAGCAGCAGCTGAGAACGTTTCTTTAAAGCATGGCGACCCGTTCTTACAACCTGTGTGCGGAGGGGACACCGCAGGGGAACAGAGGCCAGGTGGAGGGCACTCACGTGTCCCCCGATGTGACAGAACAGAAACGGCGGCAGGGACACGCTGTGCTGACAGATCATGGTCGCGGACTAGAGGTGTCTCCCTGGAGTTCATGCTCAGGAAGATCTCCGAAAACTGGATGCGAGAGTGAGGGGCCACCTCCACGTCCCCCTCTCTGTCCCCCGGAGCCAGGGCTCCTTGGTGGCCTCATCGCTGGGACACGCGTGGTTCTGACTGTGGCTGCCCGTCCTGTCCTGCTTCCCGCTCTGCCTGAGGCTTCAGGGCCCCGGGGTCTCAGGGAGGGCTTGGCCACACGTGCGCCTGCATCTTGCTGTTGTGTGTACCCTGATGCGTGGGTCCCCCAGGACCGGCTACAGACTCGGGGGGGGGGGGGCTTGCGCACAATGCACACGTGGCCCTCGTCCGAGCGCCCGGGCCTGGCGGGGCCTCCTTATCCCTCGCACGGGTCCAAGTGAGGACGAGCGGCACATGAACCATCTCAGAAGTCCATTGCTCCCCTCGTCACACGCGGAGCGGATTCTGAGTGTCACGTGGCCGTGTCTCGCTGGGGAATCAGCGCGGGCACGTGAGTCGTGCTCCTCGTCACACATCTCTCTCGCTGGAAGGAACAGTGGTGTGTGCCCCACATGCCCTCACTGCCAGCGGCGTCCTGCCGAGTGTGCAGGGGGCTGGCCACGCGGGGAGCAGGGACAGCTCCAAAGGGGGCGCACGGCTCCCAGAGTCTCTCACCCTCTCTCTGGGCTGGAAGTGAGTCCTATTCCAGAGGGACGCGCAGCCACTGGGGCTGTCACGCTCCTCAGTCAAAGACACTCCTAGTGCCATGGGGATGACGTCCTGAAGATGTCCTCGTCCTAACTGCCAGGGCCTGGACGGAAGGTGGTGCGTGGCTGACGGCGAGGGTTCCGTTAAGGACCCTGAGCCGGGAGATGATCCGGCATCCCCGACAGTGCCCACTGCCGTCACCGGGGTCCCGTGGGAGCTGGGAAGGTGCAGGAAGGGCCCTGTGCTGGGGAAGGTGGTCGGCTTCTAGAAACTGGACACAACAGACAAAGGGATCTTCTGCGAGGGCCACCGGAGGGCGCAGGTGGCTGCACGGTGTGGGCGGTGTGCCCCCGATTGGGACACTCGTGTGATGGGCCCCCCAGCTCTGTGCTCACGGAGCGCTGGGGACAACAGCCGCACACGGTTCCCCGGGCTCTGCTGTCCACTTCACTTAGGACGCTCAAGTCCAGGTGACCTCACTAAGATGATTAAGAACTTCGGAGGGGGCTCCCTGGTGATGTCGTGGCTAAGGCTTTGGCGCTCTGGACGCCATGGCCCGGGTTCGATTCCCAGCCAGGGAACGACCCCCCTGCCCCCCCCAGAAAAGAATTTCAGGGTGGCAACAGCGAACATTAAACCAAGCGTGGGGCCCCATGTGTCTGCCTGGGTCGCACGCTCCTGGGCCCACTTCCTCTCATCAGAACCCCGAATCCCTACCCCTGAGCTCGGACCCCAGTGTGCCCGGTGGGGACCCAGAGGCGGCGCTCAGGCCTGTGGCCAGCTGTGCACACCCACGCACAGGAGCGCACGTGCACATGCTTACACGCTCCCAGCCTGCACACGCGCGGGCGCCCTGGTGGCTGTGGGCACCAGCCCGTCTGAGCCCCCCTTTCCCGCAGAGGGAGCGGGAGAACGGCTCCAACCTGGCCTTCATGTTCCGCCTACCGTTCGCCGCGGGCCGCGTCTTCAGCATTAGCATGTTGGACACGCTGCTGTATCAGGTCAGTGGGCCGGCGGGCAGGAAGGGCCCCCGACCCCCGCGGGGCGCTGCGGCATTCTCCCCGCCTCCGGCCAATGTCCGGTCCCATTTCTGAGCGATGCGCCTCCTTCCGAGCAGCCCTCCCTGCGTCCTGGGGAGGCCAACCGACTCTGGTTGGCTCTGGGTCCCGTCCCTGCCTGGGCATGGCACAGGTCACCCCCAAATGTCCCCAGTCCTCCTCCCAGAAGACACTGCCCAGGAGCCGGCTCCCGGAAGCCTTTGTTTCTGGTCTCTTCCGACCTAACGCTTGGCCAAGGCGCGGGCAGGCGCCCAGCTGTCGGCTGGTTGAGCTGGGCTCCGGGCGGGCCGAGCGGGTGGCCTGTGCGCGTGCGAGGGACGCTCCGGTGCGTGGTGGGCGTGTCCCTGGTGGGCGTGTCCTGGGGCAGGGCGTGTCCGGGCGCCTGGTGGGCGTGTACTGGGGCGGGGCGTGCTCCTGGGGGAGTCACCCTGCCTCACCGTGCCCTTCCTCCCCGCCAGTCCTTCGTGAAGGACTACATGATCTCCATTACCAGGCTGCTGCTGGGTCTGGACACCACGCCGGGCTCCGGCTACCTCTGTGCCGTAAGTGACGGGGCCTGGCTGGGCTGGGCTGGGCCACCCGCTTCTGGGTCAGCACCAGGGCAACCGCCCCAAGCCGGCCCTGCTCAGGGCGCCCACACTTGCAGATGAAGATCACTGAGGACGACCTGTGGATCGGCACTTATGGCCGCCTCTTCCAGAAGCTGTGCTCCTCCAGTGCCGAGATCCCCATTGGCATCTACAGGACCGAGTGCCACGTCTTTTCCACCTCGGAGGTTCGCGGTGGGGGCCAGGGCTACAAGGGGGGCAGCCCCCCATTTCTCTGTGCGATTTGGGCCATCCCCACTTGCACTTGGGGATCTGGGCCTTTGCTGTCAGGCCCTTTTGGAGCCTGGTCCACGTGATCCATGCACAGGGCATCTGGTTGGGCGGCTATGACCAAGTGGGGGAGGGGAGGCTCCAGCGTGGTGGGGTCCCTCTGCCTCTCCGGCAGGGCAGGGGCAGCCCCCAGGGGTTCAGGCAGCGTTGCGGGGAGAGCAGAAGCACCCCCAGATGCCCAGGCTGCTCCTGGTTTCCTTTGCAGCCCCACGACCTCAGAGCCCAGGTGAGATGACCCTTCAAGCTTCACGTGGAGGTGTCTCTGTGCAGCGTCCCGCCTGAGCCTGACCCACCCCAGGCCTGGGAGGGGCACGCGGCCCTGTGCTCTGGGCAGCACCAGCGATGGGGCCACTCGGAGAGGGCTCATAGCATTACTCTCCCGTACAGATGGGGAAACTGAGGCAGGGGGCGGGGGAAGCTCCCCCAGTCACACGTGCCTTCTGCATGTCCTGCTGTGACCCCCATCATGGCGCATATTCCCCTTTCACGATGGTCTGGCCTGACTTCCACACCCCCAGCCCCCCTCCAGGTGCTGCACGGATGGGGGTCCCACATCACCCCCAGATCCCTATACGCCCACTGAACCATGCGCTTGACCTGTCACTTCCCATCCGCCAAACTCCCAGCCTCTGATTTTTCCTGTCCCTCAAATGGGGAAACCGAGGCACAGGAGGACGGAAATGAGGGGCCCCCCAGACGTGTGGGAGCCACCCTTGCCCGCCTAGGTGCTCCCGGCAGGCCTGCAGCCAGGGCCGGCGGCCGGGCGCTCTGGGGCTTGGGAGGGAGGTTCCGGCCTGGCGCCCCCTCCCCAGATGGAGAAGGGAAGGCACCTGTGTCCCCTGGCCCGAGGGTCCCCGCCACGGGAGGCGTGACTGTCCTCCTCCCATCCCCCGCCGCCCCCGCCCCTTCGCCGGTCCCACCCCTCGGGTCCTCACCCGCTCCTGCCTCGGCCAGTCCCAGATCTCCGTGAGCATGGAGGACTGCGAGGACACGCGGGACGGAAAGGGGCCCTGGGGCGCGCGGGCGGGGGCCGGCGGCGGCAGCACGCAGGGCCGCCCCCCGACGGGCGGCGACCCCGGGGAGCACGCGCTGCTGCGGCGGAAGAGCCTGCAGTGGGCGCGCAGGCTGAGCCGCAAGGCCCCCAGGCCGGCCGGGCGCGCCGCCGCCGCCGAGTGGATGGACCAGCAGCGCCTCTGCCTGTACCGGCGCTCCGAGCGGCAGGAGCTCTCCGAGCTGGTCAAGAACCGCATGAAGCACCTGGGGCTGCCCACCACCGGCTACGGTGAGGACGGGATCGGCCTGACGGGGCCGGGCCGCCGCAGGGGACAGTGGCAGCCTCGGGTCCGCGGGCTCTGCTGCAGGGGGGCAGACCCCCCTGGTGTGGGCAGGGCGCAGGCCCCCCCAGAACTGGCGCTGAGCCTCAGGAGGAGGAGCTCGCTCTCACCAATCTGGGGCCTCAGTTTCCCCACCTGTAAAAACGGGGTGGAGCTGGCTGAGCCCAGAGTGCAGGGCTCCTGGAGGAGGCTTCGTGATGCGGGGGGTCAGGCTGGGCTCCCCAGCACTCAAAGGTACAGGTTTTGCTTGGGGACACATTGGCCACCTCTGACCAGTCCACTGTGTCCTTGCGGGGATCAGGAACTTGGCAGGGAGACCCCTGAGCCCCTGGGCCACTGCTTCCTTGGCCCTCCCACAGCCAGAGCTCGGGGACGTGTCACAGGGCAGCTGAGCCAGTGTCACCAGGATACACTGCTGTTGGCCCTGTGGAACCCCACCAGTGTACCTGGGGTACCACCACCCCATTTCTGCTTCCGGGTGTCTTTCTTCTTCGTCAGCAGATGCAGGCAGCCTTTCGCTCTGTAGCTTGTTTGGGGAGGTTTGTGAATTTGACCAATGGGCTTGAGTGGCCTGGCTGGCTCCAAAGAGAAGCTCGTCCCCTCCCTCCCTCTGGAGACGCTGCCTCTGTTGATGGGGCCAGAAAGGACCCAAGCTCCTGCTGCCGCCTGGCTGTGTCCACACCTTGGCTGGGTCTAGCTCTGGCCCGCATTGGGATGCCCTCGGGGCCTCTGTCCATCGCTTGGGACTGACTGTCCCCAGTGTCACCCGCTCTCCCCTCCCTGCTTCCTGCCGTCCGTCTCCTGGATCAGGGGCCCTTGAGTCCCCTTCCAGTAGGATCAGGTGGCTCAGGGCTCGCCTGGGGGCTGCCCATGGGTCACTCAGGCCAGGCTGTCCACTGGCCATGGAGACCTGGACCCCAGGGGGAAGCAGAGGTCAGGGTTTAGGGGACAGGTGACCCACAAGAGCCATCCAGTCCAGTTCCCACCACAACCCAGCCCCATGATTCCCCCTTTCCCCTCTGGTGTCTCTGCCTGGCAGGTGAGTGCTGCCACTCCCTTTCTGGGGACACTGATGCTGAGAAGGGTGCCCAGGTGGGCTGTGCAGTGCTCGGGGCGCCATGGAGTACAGGCGGATGGATGTTCCAGCCCAGCGCCCCCCAAACCTGGCACCCACTCAGAGCATGGCAGGGAAGGAAGCGATCTCCCCAGGGGACAGACTCCCTTCCCAGGGGGCCGTGCTGGCCACCCCCACCCCCGCTGTGCCGGCCGCTGCCCTGCTTGCTGACCTCTCTCTCTCTCTCTCTCTCTGTTTCTGTCTGTCCCTCTTCCTGTGTGTTCTGTAGAGGATGTAGCAAATTTAACAGCCAGTGATGTCATGAATCGGGTAAACCTGGGATATTTGCAAGGTAATTCTGCTCCCAGTCCACCGCCGCGGGGCGTCCCCGCCCTGGCCAGGCAGGGGCAGGACAGGAGCCGAGAGAGGGTTCCCGCAGGAGGGCCTTGGTGTGCCCAGATGCCCCATGGCGGGGACCTCGATGCCCCCTCCTCCTCCAGCGGCTGCTGATGGCAGGACTGACCCGGAAGGCGCATGGTTTGTGTCGCTCCCCGGACTGTCACTGTGCAGCTCCGGGTCACCCACTGTCTAAGTGGGTGCGCCGAGTCAGTCGGCTCTGATGTCACAGGCGGGCCACCCCGGCCTGCAGCTGACGCCCTGGATGCCGTCTTGGGAAACATCCAGATGGATGGTCCCACGCCAGGGTCCCCGGCCCTTGTGGAGGGGCGTGGTGAGGCCTGGCCCTCTGCCTCCATGGACCACCGGGGCCAGGCGGGCAGCTGCCGTCCATACCCCGCTGAGGCTTCAAGAGGGGGAGTTCCCTCTTCAGCTGAGACAAAGCCCGTGTGTACCCCATGTCTAGCCTGGGGGCTTAGGTGCTGTCTGGGTCCCCCGTTTCTTCCCAGAAGACTCCACAGTCCCAGATCTGCCCCGAGACCCCAGCAGAGGTCAGAGTAGAGTCCAGGCCACCAGCCTCACGGCCGGGACCCCTTCCTTCCTGGGGAGCTGCTCGCGGTGGCAGGAGTCAGAGCCCACTGCCCTGGGGGGACAGCCCCCCGCTCCGGCCAGGCCTAACAGGGAGCTCGGAAACCTCGGTGGCCCGTGGGCTGGGGGCCAGCGTAGCCGCTCCGAGTGTCGTGCTTTCTCCACCCGAAACCCACGGCGGCGGTGCCGGAAGACCGGCCAGGCCAGCACCCGTGGCGTCGGTCCAGGCTGACCAGACGTCCTCTTTCACACGGGACAGTACTGCTGTCTTCTGTGCCATTTCAAGCGGACGTCTGGTCAGCCTGGCGGCTTCCAGGAAAGGTGGCTGTGTCACCCCCTCCCTGCGCCTGCCTGCCGCTTCCTGCCGCGGCTCCCGGTGGGGGTGACCCCCGCAGTCACCAGGACTCAGTGGCTGGTGTCTGCTGCATGTCCTACCACGTGCCGACGTCAGGGCTGCCCGGGCCTGGACGTAAAGCTCTAGGACAGAGGGGACCGTGGGAGCCTGGGCTGCAGGGCAGCACCCCTGGGGTGGGTGTTGCCACAAGGCCCCTCTGGACCCAGCGGCACCCAGCCCTGGTCCCCTCACATGCACGCTCAGAGGGAGGTGCTTACAGTCACCCCCAGGTCGTAGAGGAGGAAACCTGGGCGGTGTGAAAGGGGAGTGGACGTGCAGGGTGGTGGGGCCCGGAGTGCGGTCCGCAGGGGTGAGCAGGAGGGGCTTCCTGGAGGCCTGGAATGCGGGTGAGGGTGGGAGCCGGCTGAGGTGGCACCACCCGGGGTCATTTGCCAGGAGAGCCATCGCCAGCCCCCCGCCCCAGGCCCCTCACCCGAGCACGTCCGTCACGGCGAGGCCGGCCTGACCCCGGGAGTCACCGTCGGTGCCCACGCCCACCCTGGCACTGCAGCCGGGCCCCACCTCCCCCAGTGCCCCCTCGGCCCAGCGCCCCCACAAGCACGAAGCCTGGTCCGTCCATCCAGGGCAGAGAAGCGGCGCCCGGCCAGTGAATACGGGCTCCCAGCTGTCACCCAGGCACCAGTGTCCCCTGGGGAGAGACCAAGTGGTGGCCCTGCCCCGGCCCCCAGCCTCTCCCTTCTCACTGTCCTGCCCGGCCTGCTGATGGCTGCGGGGCCGGGCCCCCAGGAGCCGCCTCCCTCTCCGGCCTGTGCCCCCGCCTGCTGCGTGCTCCAGGCCCCCGGCCCCCACGTTGCCCACCCCGGAAGTGCACGCTGGGCCCTCGGGGCTGGGCGCGGCCCTCCCGCATGGCCTCCAGCGTGAGCCACTGCCTGGCGCCTGGCAGCTCCCACCAAAGGGCCCGGGTCTGGGAAGGGAGCAGAGCCCGCAGGGTGGGCAGGCCACCCCGTTCCTCACCCTGGACGCAGGGGCTGGCACCCGGTGACCGCCTGAGGGTGTTGGCTTGTCCATCCGCCCCTGAGTCCCCGCCGGTCCCCCCGCCTGCCTCCCTGGGATGACCTTGTGCGCGGCCTGCCTGGGGGACCCCCCGTTGATCGCTGTGGGGGATCAGAGTCGGCTCGGGACGCTCCAGTCCAGGGAGGAAGCTGTGGCCCAGGGCCGGGCTGGCCACCTGTGGCAGCTTCCCTGTCCCTGTGTCGGTGGCCCCGGCCTGGACACTCCCACGAGGAGGGGGTGCTGCGCAGAAGGGGCTGAGGGTGGGGGGCAGAGGCCACCCAGGGCTGGGCCCGACCGGAGAGTCACCTTGATGCCCGTTCTGGGTCAGAGGGTGCTTTTAGACGTCCCGGGTGGGTGACATGGGCCGCTGCCAGGGTGGTGGCTGACCCCAACCCCGGATTGGGCCAGGAGACGCCTGTGAGATGACCGGTGTTTCCCCAGAACCCATTCTCACGCCTGTGGTCACAGCCCGTGAGCTGGAGGCCGAGCTGTCCCCCTGACAGGCAGCAGCCGGGCCCTGTGTGTGCCGACGGGGCCCTCTGGGCTGACCGTCGCAGGGCTGGGTTAGGCGTGCGTGCCGCGGTGGCACGTGTGCGTGGCTGCGTGCAGGCGGGCGCGGGCGTCCGTGTGGGCTCGGGCAGGTGGCAGGTGTGTGCACGCGTGGGCTTGGTGCCCGTTCAGGGCTGCCGCGCCTGCGATGCCGGAGCTGAGCCAGTGCCCGCTGCCCCTGGTGGCTGACCGGCCCAGGCTGAACTGCCCGGCCAGGGGCTTCGGGGAAGGTGGGGGAAGGTTCCAGAGCGGGACTGGGCCCAGGGCTCCTGCGGGCTTGCGTGGTGACCGCCGGCCGGGCCTGTGTCCTTTGCAGACGAGATGAACGACCACCAGAACACGCTGTCCTACGTCCTCATCAACCCGCCCCCCGACACGAGGCTGGAGCCCAACGACATCGTGTAAGTGCCGTGTCCCCGGGCTGTGCAGGCGCCGCCCCGGGCACCCCTCCGGGACCCTGTGCCCCCACGCCGGCCCCCGGGGTGAGGTGGCTTCGGCATCCCGGGCCCTCCCACCACCACAGGTACCTCATCCGCTCCGACCCCCTGGCCCACGTGGCCAGCAGCAACCAGAGTCGCAAGAGCAGCTGCAGCAACAAACTGTCGTCCTGCAACCCCGAGACCCGTGACGAGACGCAGCTCTGACTGAGCCCGTCCCCACGCAGTGACGCAGGGACCCGGCCGGAAGCATGACCGCGAGGGGAGCCGCCCCGCGGGGAGGGGGCGGGAAGCCTTTCACGGATCCAGGCCAGGTCTCGGCACAGGTGCGGCACCGCCGCTGACCGGCCGGCACGGCGGGGGGCTGGGCGGGCGCAGGTGGGGCCCCCGGGCAGGCCGCGTCCTCGGGGGGCCACACGCTCCTGGTCTCCGCTCCTCGGGCCCCCGCTGGTCTCGGGCACACGACTGCCGCGGTCTGGACCGCGGTGAGGCCGAGGGGGCCGCCCGCTGCCGTGGGAACCAGGGAGCCCTCGCCCAGAAGAAAGCCCACGGGACGGAGGCCTGTGGTGCGGCCAGGAGCCCGAGGCGGGGCGCCCCGAGACCCCCGACACGGCCCTCGGGGAAGTGAGAAGCCATCTCCTCTACTTTCAGCCGCACTTTGCTGCCACGGCGTCTGGGGACCCGGGCGGGCGCTCCCGGCTGCCCGACGCCCTTTTCACGCCTGATCTGAAGCACAATTCAGCGGCCGGGCTCCGGCCGGGCGCTGGAATCAGGTTTTCTCCTCAGTGAGGGAGGGACTCTGGGCAGTGGTCGCCCACGAGGGGCCGCCCTGGTTCCTTTGTGATGGACAGGCTGTGCATGGGCCATGCTGGAACCTTCTATTAAATGGATGCTTTCTGCGAACCTGAGGACGGTTGTGAGGCACCCCTGGGCGGCGGCACGCCCCGGGCCTCGGTCTCCCCTCCCAGCTGCCCACTCTCAAGGGTTAGAAACACCTGCCGTGACCCCCCAACACCAGGCAGAGCCGCCGGCCAGGCCCACGGGGGACAGGGAGCCCGGGGGAGCCCCGGGCGTGCCCTCGTGCTGCGGGGCCACTGCGGGGGGCAGGGGCGTGCGTGCGCCTGCTGTCCGTGTTCTTGCTCCGAGTCGCCGAGAGACTGGACAGGGAAGGACCATGCGGCGCTGAGGTGGGTGGGGAGGGGACAGCCCTGAGCAGCGATGTGACCCAGGGCCCAGCCCTCCTTCCAGGGCAGCCTGGGACCCTCCCCACCAGTGTCCACAAGCCCTCGGGGGGTCAGGAAGGGGCTGCTGATCAGGGTGGGGAACCCCAGGGCCCTTGATGGAGTGATGGGCCATCAGCGTGGGCTACGGTGGCCTCCGAGGACCAGGGCCCATCCTTGTTGGGTGTCAGTGGCTCCCGGGATCCCACCAGTGAGTGTCCCTTCTGGCAACGTCACCAGCAGGGACCCTGGCACCTACACCGCAGCTCCCTGAGGGAAGGGGGTGCCTGCAGGGTGGAGGCAGGGAGGGGGCCGTGGCTGGTCACTGGACCAGGGGCTCTGTGGGGAGGGGCAGTAGCTGCTGGAAGTCGGAGCTGGGCAGATGGTGTCCTGGGGAGTCACCTGACTTGAGCCTGGTGACAGCACGACGGGCACGGTTCCCCTCCAGCCGGGACGGCACCTCACTCCACGTGCCAAGTGAGGACACGAGGTCCCCACAGAGGCCGAGCGGCCGAGGGAAGGTGCTCTCGACGTCCCCGCGGTCCGAGTCCCCAAACGCCAGAGGAGCGAGGAAGCCTCCCACCTTCCTACGCCGGACCCGACAGGACTGTGTGCTCTCAGGGTGGGAGTCCGCGTGGCACGGCTCCCTCGTGCCGCAGTGACACGAGTGACGGCGCGGTCCGTGGGCCAGGGGTGGGCACTTGGTGATGGGCGTCCACGCGCTGTGGACGGGTTCGAGTGGGCACCAGCCGGAAGCTCCAAGGGCAGCTGAGCTGCTGGGGCGCGAGGACGTGTGGTCACTATGAGCTGACAGACCCGAGACGGCCACCCGGGGAGGACAGGGCGAGGACAAGGCCGTGCGCGCAGCAGTTTGGGAGCAGGGAGGCCAAGCCACCTCCGCAGTGCCCACACCCGGCGCGCGCCTGTGCCCACTCCCAGTGCTAAGTGCACACACGGGCTGAAGGACCCACGGGGGGTGGACGGCGGGGCCCCGCCCCAGCACGGGTGTGTGGACGGCAGGACTCTCACCCCAGACGGCAGGCGGGCGAGTCCACAGTGAGGCCTCCGTCTGGCCTCTACAGACCCAGAGGCAGGCGCCCCCCATTCTAGGACTCGGGTTTATGCTGAGCACCCCCAACGGCCCCCAAGGTGCCTTTTCCTTCTGGGGACTCAAGTTCGAGTCAGGAGTCCTGTGAGCTGCACACGCGTGACGATGGCTCTGTGCTCTGTCTAGGGAGCCGTTTCCGAGGGTCGGGCACGTCGGACAGCGTGCTGAGCCCCGGGGTCCAGGGCGGCGGGCAGGAGGGCTCCACGAGCAGGACCTCAGCCACTGGCAGGGGGCCTCTGGGGGCTGCGCTGAGACAGCACCTCCTGGCCTCCCAGGCCCCCAGGGTCCGCCGGCTGACCAGACCCACCTTGTCCCCAGTGAGGACAGCAGGAGCTTGGGGGACTTAGGAAACCCCCAAGTGGGGCCTCTGGCCTGAGAATGAGCCCAGCGTTGCTGGCATCTCCGGCCTTGCCATGGCCAGCCACCGAGTTGGGAAGGACACCATGGGTCTGGGCTGGTGGCCAGGGCCTGGGGACCTTGAGGGTGGCCATCGTGTCCAGGGCGCCCTGCAGGGTACCTGCCTGGAGCAGGGCTGCTTGCGCAGCTTCCCAAGCCACAGGGGGGTCCCCGGGGTCTCCTGGTAGTGGAGGCGGCAGGTCCCCACAGCCCATCCCTGTGGGCAGCAGGAGGCCTGCTGGACCAGGCTTTGGGGGGCCTTGGTGGCCCTGGGCAGACACCCTTCCTGGTGGCCGTGCCTCCACCGGGGAATAGGTTCCAGGCCCGGAGGTGCCATCTGCTTGGGGCCAGGATGGCTCCTCCCACTGGTCAGCACTGAAGACGCAGAGCAGCAGGACGTCTGAGACAGACCGTCCCACAGGACAGCCACACTCGGGTCCCGGCTCCACCAGGCCGGCTGCGGGCACAGACTGGGCCACGGGGCCAGGAGCGCCTGAAGGCCGGCTGCGCCCGGGGTCTGCAGTGACAGACGCCCCTCCCCGACTGGGACAACAGGCCCAGAGAACGGACGGGCCTAGAAGGTCCTTCCGGGGGGGACCCGGTGACTTCGGCGTCCGTCTGCCTTCCGGTCTCTCCTGCGTCCGGGACGCAGCTCGGGTCCCAGCACCTGAGGCAGCCCGCCCGGCGGCCTCGCGCCGAGAACGCCGCGTCCAGGACGCAGGTGAAGGCGGTCACCTTCAGCGTGTCTGTGCGCTCGCGCGTGGGGGGGGGGGGGGGCGCGCCGCACGCACCTGTGAGACAGCGGGACCCACTCCCGTCGCACGGACCCGGGACACCAAGCCTCTCGTGCTCCGAGCCCGGCGTCCCCACCACGGACTCACACGCTAACGTCACGTACGACGCCCGGCGGACACGTCCAGTTAAAGGACCGAAAACCCCACAAACGAACCCCGTGTCCGAAGCTGCGCACCACAGACGGAGGGCTGCTCTGCCGATGGACGCGAGGGCCCGGGCATGCGTCAGCCGGCCACTGCAGGAGGCGCGGGCCTGGGCACGGGCCACACCGCAGCGACAGCTGCCGCGGGACAGCGGGCCATCGGCAGGACGCCCCGTGCACGGACTGACCCCGTCGGGGGAACGCGGGGGCCGGGCAGGAACGTCGCCTACTGGCACGGCGCCGCAGGTGCCCGAGTCCTCGTCACAGGTCATCGGGTTGCACTGACGTCCAAGGACCGTCACGCGGTGACGGGGACCTCCTGGCGGAAGAGGCCGGAGGGCCTGGCGACGGCTCCTGAAGGCGGACCAAGGGGCCTTCTGGCAGAAGGGCTGCGGACAGCGCCCTCCAGAGCAGGACGCCGGGGACGCCGACCCGCCAGAGGACCACGACCACCTCACTCACACGTGCTTCGTAAAAAGCGCATCAGTGGTGACTTTATTACAGTCGAGTGCCGTCTTAAAATAAATATATGATATCAAACATACCGTGAGGGACGAGCACACACGGGGGAGCAGGTAAGGGGGTCACGGACGTCAGGGCCACGCCACCTCCCACGGCGCGGGCGCGGGCAGAGCCGCCGTCTAACACCATCGACACACGACTGTGACACACTGTCCTTGGAGGCCGGCAGGACACCCGCACCCCTCCCGGGGACGCCGGGGTTTCGTACCACGTCCCCCTCCTCCTCCAGCTGCGGGACAGTCGGACTTGCCCGACGCCCCCTCTGACCTTTCGTTTTCTGCAGTTCGAGAGATTCAAGTAACACTCCCAAGAAAGTATGTGCAAAACTAACACGAGTGACTCCAGAACCTTCCGGCAGTCGGAGCAGCTGGTCGTCAGGCAGGGGCCCCGCCGCGTGCCAGGGCGACTGGACCGCCCAGCCCCCAGGGAACGGCTGTGCCGCAGAAGCACTCGGACCGCAGGAGCTCCGCGGACACGGCTCTGACGGTGTTAGGTCGGCGGCAAAACCCGGTGTCCAGCGTGGTCCGAGGGATGCGCGTCCTCCAGGGCCCCCGCCCTGCCGGAAGCAGGAGTCAGGACAACAGAAACGCGAGACCGTCGGCTCAAGTGCATCACCTTAGGAGAAACATGCTCAGAGTGGACATACTCTGCTTTACCCAGATCTGTCTCTGTCAGCGTGACCAGACCACCGAGGGCCACCGGGCCCACCGCGCGGAGGCTGCCCCAGGTCACCGGCCCGTCCTCTGCCAGCAGCACCGCTCGCCGCGCTCGTGGCCGTGTGGGCAGACCCCGTCCGTGCCGTAAATGTCATCTCAGCGGACAGACCGCCGAGCTCAGTGCCTGCAGTGGACTGAACCCCAGTAAACCTCTCTGAGCAGCAAAGAACAGTGTCTCCACAAACCTCAGAAGTGGACAGAAACGTTGGCAGTAGACACGACCCATAAATACCGGAGTTCCCCAAACGGAAGCGACTCCCCGACGGGAGGTCCTCTCCTGGACACGTTCAGGCCTCGACCAGAGCCCGGCTCGGTCCTGCAGCCTCGCGAGCGGGCCGGGCCGTGCGCAGGGGGCGGCGGGAGGCCGGGGGCGGCGTCCGTCCCGGCGGACGCATCCTCAGAAACTTCCGGTGAGAGGCGTCCCGCCACACGCACCCTGGTCCAGGGCCCGTGGTGGCAGCGGCCAGCCGCACTGCGCTGGGCCCTCCCTTCCCGCCGCCCCTGGAGGCCCCGCGTGCGGAGCTGAGGGCGGGTGCCCCGTGCGGTCACTTCCGGGGCTGGGACTTCTTGGGCACAGCCGGCCGCTTGGGCTGCCACAGGTGGCTGTGGATCGTGAGCGCATCCACGCTGACGGACATGGTCTTGGCCGGGATCAGGTTGAACTGCTTCCGGTCGGAGCTGTACTTGTACAGCTTGTCGATCATCTTCTTGGTGATGCTCTTGGGCCCCGTGCCGGTCAGCTTGTAGATGTCCTCGGAGTCGGGGGAGTAGCAGTAAAGCGCCCGGAACTGGCAGCCGGCGTCGCGGAACAGGATGATGTAGTGGTTGGCGTCACACTTCTCCAGCTCCTGCATCGAGGGCGGAAAGGGACAGACGGGCTTCAGAGCGGCTCCGGCGCCCCAGCACCCCACGGGCCGAGCTGCCGCCGGCCTCACGCCCCCTCCGTGTTCAGGGCGCCTCCCGGAGGCCACGTGACGAGCAGTCGCGGAACCGACTGGACGAGGCGGCGGACAGGGACCCTGCTGGCCCCTGCACAGCTGTCAGGCAATGCCGCTCTTCTACCTGTTTCAGAAAATCCAGGTGTTTTCTACAAATGTGTATTTCTGTCCACATGTAATGGCTTTGGAAATACTTTAAATAAATTAATAATCAAATGTAAATCTCAAAGTGGAAGTGTCAGAATGCCAAACCACGTATGTAACACTGACCTCGGCGACGGAAAACCGGTGACTGGGCGCGAACAGAGCGAGGTGCCAGCGAGCGGCACGTCGGACCCCGGGCCCTGCCCGTCTGCTCTGGCCCTGCCCGTGCCCCGTCCACGCCCACCCCCTTGCGGGCCTCTGCCACGGCCGCATTCACCGTGTCACTCGAAGCAAAGCTGGAGGCCCCCGCTGACCAGAGGCCCCGTGGGAGGTGCCCATGGCCTCGGACCCCCAGCTCCCACTGGGCTCCCTCCTCAGACCTGCACACCGTCCCTCCTCCAGGCCTGAGCTTAGACGTCACCTGACCAGCTGTGGCCACCCTGTTTTGTAAGCAGGTTTATAGGGACTGGGCCACTCTTACTTGCTCACACAGTGTCTGTGACTGTTTTTAGGCTATGATGTCAGAGCTTAGCCACAGACTGTGGCCCACCAAGCTGGACCCCTTCCTGTCTGGACTGCGACCCCTCTACCAGGGCCACCCCACACCCCAGCGCGCCTGCTCCCGGCCCACTGCCACCACCCAGACCTGCGAGGCGACGCTCAATGAAGAGGAGTCCTGCCTCCTGCACGAAGAGGCAGGAAGTTTGAGCTTCAGTCAGGTCAAGGGCGGGCAAGTCCCAACCTTGACCCTCTATATCCAAATGCCTTCCAGATCTTTCTCTAAAGGCCCAGGGCCCGACAGTGCTCTGGCAGATGACAGCGCTGCCCTCAGGGCCGTGCAGACAGCGCAGCAGGACAGGCCCGGCCAGCACCGCACCCCAGGCCTCCCTGTGTCCGTTCGTCCCCCCGGCCCTGGGACCGCCCTGCCCCCGCCCCGCCTGCCGTCCCGCGATGCTGTCCTCACAGCCTGGCAGGGCCCCGTCCTGGTGCCCCCCGCCCCCCGCACCGGCCAAGAGGGCTCCACCCAGCGCGACCCCGCAGCCCCGGGCAGGCCGTGCGGCACAGGCGGGCGTGAGCACCTGCCCGACACGCACGCCGCCGAGTGCACGCCATGAGCCCCGTGTGTGCACGCAGGTGCTTTCCCTCAGAGGACGCCGGTGGGCGCAGCCTGTCCCTCTGCACAGGAACGGGGGGCCGCGCCTGAGACTTGCCTCCAGGATGGAGTTCTTGTGAGGTTCGTTCACCTTTCCGGCCAGACAGCAGTGGGAGATGGCGTTGTGGATGATGGGCTTGTTGGACTTGCTGCTGGGCTCCTTGAAGAGCTTGGGGCCTATGGACACAGTCAGTGCGCTCAGGCGCGTGCCAGGCGGCCCCACCCCTCGCAGCCAGGCGCGGGCCGGCCGGGTCAGGGAGGGTCACGCCTGTCCGAACGCGGGAAGGGCCACTTCAAAGCGACTACAGTTATGGATCTTAAATAAACTAGGAGACGACAAATAAAACCCGAATGAACACTCGTAGAAGCTGCCCAGTGCGAGGACACACGACCCGGCCACGGGGCTGTGCAGACCCAGACGCGCCACCCGCCCGGCCGCGCCCACCCCCCAGGGACACGCCGTGCGCCTGTGGCCCCTGGGCAGCGAGGCTGGCACCTGTGTACTCGGCCACCGAGGCAAGGGACGACGCCGCGGACGCCGTGTCCCAGTCTCTGTCCGTGCTCCTGCTGGCGTTGCGGCTCAGGGTGGGCAAGGCTTCCAGGGACTCAACTCTGCTGAAGAGGAGGGACAAAGGATGCACAAGGACGGTCACAGCCACATGTCCTCACCCAGGCGGGGCCACGCGCTCCCCAGTGCAGGGGCCATCAGCGGTGGCAGGGGACCCCATGACGATGGACAGGTGAGTGTCGGGCTGCTCCCCGCGAAGGCAGCTGTCGGCTCTGGGTGAGACACGACTTCAGGGCCAAGGCGCAAACGCACGCGTGCCCGGGGGACGGCAGGAGACAGAACGACGAAGCAGACGGTGCCAACGTGCCTGAGTGGCGGCCCGGGCACTGCCCAGCTCCTGTGAAAGCCTGCGGCTGCTCCGGACACGAGAAGCTTCAAAAGCGGACGTTCCGGCACCTTCCCACCCCACCCCACCCCACCCCACCCCACCCCACCCCCGCTTCCGAGCACGGCCCGGCCCCTCACCGCTGGCAGGGCGTGCCCCCCGAGTGAACGCTCTCGGGCTCGGTCGTCGCCGCGGAGGCCAAGGACAGGCTGGATCCCGACTGGGCCCGGCTCAGGTTGTCGGCTGCCAGGGACAGAGGAGCGCCTGCGGTTTCCGGGGCAGAAAGCAGCAGGGGCGCTGCCCCCCCACCCCAAACCCCGCGCCCCGCCCGCTTACGGGTTGAGGAGCACTTGGTCCCCGACTCGCCCCGCGGCTCCTCCCGGTGGACCGACTTGGGCCGCGGCTTCCTCGGCTTGGACTTGGGGTTCGCCAGCCCCTGCTCCTCCAGGATCTGCTGCTGCTTGCGCCGCAGGTACTCCTGCTTGATGAGCTCTCGACGCGCCTTCTCCTCCTCCTTCCGGATCCGATCTTCTTCGGCTTTCCGGCTGAGGGAGAAACGCGTCAGGACCGCCCTGCCCAGAGGGACGTGCTGGGCACGAGGCCGTCCGAGCCCCTCCCATGCCTCCCGGCTCCCAGGGCCGCGGTGGGGATTCGGGACGGGACCCCGGGAAGTGCGGAGCCCGAGCGGACGGAGGGGCGGCGGGGACGTGACCAGCCCGTCTCCCCAGGCCCGGCGGGAGCCAGGTTACCGGGCCTCGTCTCGCTTGAGCTCCACTTCCGCCTCCAGCTGCTGCTTGCGCACGCGCGCCTCCTCGGCCTTGCGCTGCTGCTTCAGGAGGAAGGCCGCCCGCTTCTTGGCGAGCTCGTCCTCTGCCTTCTGCTCGTCCTGCAAGCAGAGGTGGCGACACGCTCCAGGACAGGGCCCTCAGCGCACCCGCCACGCGTTTCGCCCAGCAGCGGTCTGAACGCAGGTCCCGGCACCCTGCTCCTTCCTAGCACCAGTGAGCGCGTCCTTCCGGCACCGAGTACGACGCGCGCTGCCAGCGTTCCAGGCGGCCGCACGGAGTCCTGCCTGCCTTGAAGCTCCGTATTCCCGGAGGCGCTAACGGCCCCGGGAAGCTCATGTGTTTACATGTTAAGGCACAGACACCACATAAAGCGTCTGCTGCTGCGATAAATCGGACCGTTCTGTGGTGAGCCGGCGCCTTCCTAACTGCCAGAAGGAAGGAGACACCATGAAAACGAAACGAGTTCTCGCAACTCGTGTGTCACTCTTCCCTAAGAAAAATGACAAGCGAGGCGCAGACAGAACAGAACGTTTTCTGACGCTTCTACGGCCGTCCGGACCCCGTCACAGGTTCGGTACACTGGCCCCCGGGCCACGTCCGGCCCAGCACCTGTTGCTGTGCAGCCTGGAAGCTAAGACCGTGTCCACGTTTGAAGGCGACTGGAAAACTGTCTACAGAAAACCAGTCTGTTGTGAGACACGGAAGCACGTGGAACGCACAGTCCAAACAGCTTTGTGGGCACACAGCCGCTCCCGCCCGGCGGTGCTGCCCCGACAGAGCGCATGGGGACCGCCTGGCCCTTTGCGAGCCAGGCGTGCAGGCCCTGCTCTGAACGTGAGTTCCTGACACCGCCCTCACGAGTAGGACAGAGGGCCACACCTGGCCACCACCTGCCACAATGCTCCCAGCGGTTTACCTTGAAGAAGAAGCCGACTCCTGGCTTCTGGTCGCCCTCACCACCGAGATCCGCCGAGCCCTCGTGGCCCTCTGTCGGTGCGTCCTCGTCGGGGGCCTTCAGGTCTGACAGGTCCACCTCGATGAGGCTAGCCTTGTTCCTCGGGGGCCCATCCACGGGGACGTCCTCCTTCCCCGAGGCCACGCCCCCAGGGGCGATGAGCCCCGCCTCCTTCGTGCCACCATCCACGACTTCTTTGGAGCTCATCTGTTCCAACAGAATGTTCCCGTCTTTGGCCGACGACAGGACGAAGGCCCGCTGGTTGCTCTCATCGTGCAGCCGGTAACTGTCGAAGAAGCACTTCTCAGGAGGGTCGCTTGTGGCGTCCGAGGCACCGTCCCAGCCCGGCTCGGAGGGCGTCCGAGGGGGGAAAGGCCGCAGGTGTGGGAGGGCCTCCACACTGGGCGTTGGGGTCTTGCTGCGGGAGGCGCTCTGCTGCCTGTCCTTCGGGACCTTCAGCTCAGCCGGTCTCCCCGCGCGGGAGTTCCGGCCCTGACCGACACGGGGGGCTTTGCGCTGAGCCGGTATTCCAGTGGGCGAGAGCGGCTGCACAAAGTGGATGGCCGCCTTGACCTTCTGGTCCTGGCCGTTGCCTTTGGAGCCGGGGGCCTGCACTGTGGGTGACTTCATGAGCAGCTGCTCCTGCTGCTGGGAAATCTTCAGGATGGCCTGCTGCAGCGTGCTGATGGTCTCGTTGAGCTTCTCGATGGACAGGTCGCACTCGCCCACGTCGGCCACGTCGCCGGCGCCCTCCAGGAGCGCGGCGGACAGCGCCCTGCTCTTCTCCAGCTCGTGCAGGGCGGCGGGGTCCCTGGCTCTGTGCTGCTGCAGGAACACCAGGCCGTCTCCGTCCACGTCCCGACACTCACTCATGCCCCGCTCCTCCTCCTTCGCCAGAAACTCCTCCGTTTTGGACACCCCACCGTCAAAGTCCTCCCCATTGTGCCGGGAACATTCCCGAGCCGGGTGCCCCGGTTTCAGCGGCTGGGGCGTGAGCTCCGCCTTCCCCTTCTTGACCACGTGCAGGAACGCGGCCTTCCCCAGCTTGAGCCGCTGCCGGGCGGACAGCGCCTCCATCTTCTTCTTCTGCGCCTCGATGGCCCTCCGCTTCTCCTCCAGCTGCATGTGCAGCTGCACCAGCTCGGACGCCAGCAGGCTGGCGTGGTCCCCGCCCGGCGGCCCCGGGCTCTG
Source organism: Lyroderma lyra (assembly GCA_004026885.1). NCBI lineage: Eukaryota > Metazoa > Chordata > Mammalia > Chiroptera > Megadermatidae > Lyroderma > Lyroderma lyra. The sequence goes on along the minus strand of PVJL010006445.1, from coordinate 43,247 downwards.
CTCCCGACGCTGCTTCCACGTGGTCAGCGGGGCCGGGCCGCTCTCCGAGGCATCGGGTGTGGTCTTCTGGGAGCTGCTCGTGCTTGACTTGTTCTCACAGCTGTTGAGCCTCTGCAGCTTCCGTTCCGCGAAGCTGGTCATCTTCACGCTCCCGCTGGCCACGGACACGCTGCTGAGCTGAGAAACGGTGCTCAGGCAGGGGCTGGAGCGGCCGCTGGCGTCGTCTTTGTCGTCGTGTTCCCGCACCTTGAGGTCCTCCTGCAGCTTGGCCGACTCCTCCTCGCCGACGTACTTCGCGCTCAGCACAGCGTGGTCCTCGCCGGGGAAATCGGGCTCGACTTCCTCGAGGTCTGCGATGTCCGAGTCAGAGTCCTGCCTCAGCACCGTCCAGGGCTCTGGGTCGTGGGTGCAGGGGCTTCTCGCACAGCTGACGTAAAGCCTGCCCTCCTGGTCCTCGTCGGCTCTGGCCACGTGAAGGAAGAAGCCGTCGGCAGACTGTCCCTGAGGTAACGGGTCAAAAGCGCCACCGCGGGCTTCGCCGGCCGCCTGCGGCCCTACCTCAGTGGATGTGGGGGCCAAGCCCGTGGGCAGTTCTGAGCAGATTGGGGTGAAAGTCCGATCCAAATCGCGACCGACGTGAGTGCTGGGCGTCCTCCTCCGCCCCACAGGCAGGTGGCCCTCACCGGGCCTCCTGGGCGTGTAGCCCCGCGGCCGCCCTTCTCCGCACTCCTCGTCCTTGGTGACCGCCTGCTTCTCCTTGGCTGGCCGGAGCACGGCCGGCATCAGCGGCTCCAGGAAGAAACTGTCGGGCTTACTTTCTAAGGTGTCTGCCAGTCTCTGGGGAGACCTGGCACCTGATGTCAGGGCCGGGTCACCGCCGCGGGGCACCCCATCCGTTCTAATGATGGCCACGAGCTCTTCGTCCTCGTCCTCGATGTCGACATTGTTCAGGAGGCTTTTCCCATGGGCCTTCGGGGCTGTGGGGTGCGGCTGGTTCTGTGGGGTGAGGGTAATGACGTTGGATGCCAAACTGTCCTTGCTGATGGAGCGGGCCAGGCTGATGCTGTCCCCGGAGCCGGGGTCCGCGTCACAGCTCGCAGCATAATGGACAGCAAAGGGCGCTGCTGACACGGGCCTGCAACGGGGAGAGGAGCGCATTGGACACGCCACTGTCTGCACGAGCAGCGACTCCAACAGTGGGACACGAGAATACTTAAATACGGACACCAGAGGTCATTTCAGCTCAGCAATTCTCAAACATTTTGTTCCCAGGACCCCTTCACACCCTTAAGAATGACTGAGAAGAGCTTTTACTTATTAAAGTATTAATATTTATCATACTGATTACAAACTGGAATTAAAAGGTCATGACGTAAAAAAGACTGTATTTTCTAAATGCAGTAGCGCACAGTGAGCAGGGCAGCCTCATTTCACACGTCTGCAGATCTCTCCGACACCCGGCTGGGTCCTCACATCTGATTCTGACCCAGTCCACTGCGACCACATGCATCATGGTGCCCTCTGCTCCACTGGGGAGCACGGGACACAGCTAAGATCCCGGCACATTCTAGCCCATGGACCCCCAGACGGGCCTCAGTGAGCCCCCGGGGCCCCGGGCCGCATCGGGAGAATTGCTGCTGGTGTACGACATTTCAGATGGAAACCTGAGAGTGTACACAGCTCACCTGCTCTTTTTTTCCGGCCACGCTACTGCTGCCCCCCGTGGCTGACCGTCCGCTCGGGTTAAAGAATTAGATCGGTATCGCTGATCTGCACGTGGAGGAAACAGTACATGTGCTCAGTGGTAAGTACCCGATTTTACGAGGGCCGTCCAGAAAGCATCCAGCCGTGTAACTTGAAAATCAGAGGCATTTATGGCTGGAGTTTCTCCAGACAGACCTCGTACATCATTTGAAACTCTCAACACAATGACCACTTCTCAAGGAAATGCATCTTAATTCACACCCAACCGCTCAAAGAAAGGAGATACTCACAACACAATTTTCAACAGTGTAAACAGTAACGTGTAATTGAAGTCATCAGCCCAAACCACAGAGTAAAATGGTCAGAACTTGAAGTGAACATCCATACTCTAAGCTCTTGCTTAGAACAACAGAATTTTCTGCATATTTCATGTAATTTATTAGATTTTAGGGGTATTTCCACTACAAAGACTGCACATTCTCAGGTACATCAATACAAACTGCAACTCATCCTGCCAGTCTTGACTACGTTACGACGTCATGGTAGGAGTGCTGAGTCTGGAGCACTGTTATCTTAGAAAACTATCGTGGAAGAGCTGGGGGTGGGGGAAGGCAGGGGAAGCGGCATTCCTACCGGGGGGCTCCTCTCCTTGCACCGGCTTCTGCTGTTTCTGCCTCAGTGGCAGCAAAGGATGCGATGGGCTAAAGGCAGAAGCCCCCTTTCCCCTAAGTGCAAAGAGAACAGGAGAGAAAACCATTAGTTCACCCAACTTCAAGTTCAAAAGCAAATGCAAAAGAAACTACAGATACCATCAGGAATTCACACTAATCCCTGAGAAAGTCACAGGTTCTTTGCGTAAAGTTAATTAATACACAAATGAACCACAATAGTACCAAGAACTTCAAACTTGGGATAAATAGACAAAAACTGCAACTAGGAGACATATATTGACATCTGGTTACAGTAAGTTCCAAATTTTAACAGCGCAATTTAAGTATGGATTCCCGTTACCACCCCTGCGTCTGGGGAGGGCTGGGGCCAGAGGGTGGGCGGAGGAAGACCCCTCACCCCAACTCTTCCGTACTTCTCCTACCACCTCTGAGGAAGAGCTGACTTTAACTGAAACTGCACTGACAAGAAGGGGGACAGGGGCGTTCCCTGGTGGTGCAGTGGCTTAAGGCTTCGGCGCTGGCACTGTCAACGCTGTGGCCTGGGTTCGATTCCCAGCCAGGGAGCTACCCACATACACACATACATACATACATACTAACAACAAACAAACAAACAAACAAATAAATACAGCATATAATTCTTTAAAAAAAAAAAAAAGAAAAAAAAAAGAAGGGGGACAGGACAGTGACAACTCTGGGAGCAGAGAGACTTACAGATGGTCCGACTCCTCGGTGTGCAGGTGGCGCCGGTGGCAGCCTTCGGCGAGCAGTGGGCTGTGGGGCTGCAGCTCAGCTGGGCTCGACGCCGAGGGGCTGCCCAGGAAGCTGCGCTTGGTGGCGTTGGAGATGGGAACAGGGGGCCGACTGCTTTTCTGGTGTGACACTGTCTTAGCTGTAGAAACGGCCATTTGACAGGCGTATTCATATTACCGACAGTTACGGACATGAGCAAGAAGTGTCTAAAAAACCCTGCAGCTTTTGTAAGCTCTGCAAACAGCCTGAAACACCACGGTTGTACAAAAGTTAGGGACCAACGAAGGACACCGTCTGAGCGTGGGGAGCCTCCCAGCAGAAACCCCTGTGCATTTACCAAAGCTCGCCACTCACCATCCTTCAGCTCCTGAACGTCCCGGGGTTGGACAAAATCTGGTCTGACATTCTCAAACCACCAGAAGAGTTCGGCAATGAAAACCATAACATTCGGCTAAAAGGAAAAAATGAAACAAAAACCAAGGACGTGATGAGTAGCTCGTTCACGCCTGGTTTTAAAAATGTGTATTGAAGAATTCATCGTTACCTTCAGCACTAAGGGAGCGTATAGCACGTCTTCTAAGGTGAGATAAAAGCATTTGTTCAGATACTCATTTGAGAATTCTCTCAGAAGCCGAATGTTGTACAGACTGTCGGCCATCGATGTCACCTCCTTCAAGCATATATCTAATAGATAAAAAGAAAACTACAATTTATTATGAAGATATTCTGCTTCATAAGTGTGTGTGTGTATATATACATATAAATTCTGAACTAAAAAACATTTTAAATGGAGGTAGTGGTGTTGTTTAAAAAGGTGATAACATTAGGAGATGTAATTGTTATAATAAGTATTTCAAGTAACAGTAAATACAGAAAGATAACCCTGAAGAACAAGATCTTAGAAGTGTCCCAGGATCTGAATTTAACTGTTAACATCTAACAAGCACATCAGAAATTACTTCTCATGTAAGACTGGGCTTCCAAAAAGCAGACAGTGACAATCACCTTTCAGGATAGAAAGGGACTTGCTGCGTAAACTAGGTAACATGTCACCAAGTTTCTTTCACCCACTGGAAATCCTCTGCGTGAGCTCGTGACTGCAGGAGGGATAACGTAAGAAATGCCTCACTTCTCCACGGAGTAATACACACCACTACCAATCACTAACTCAGGAGACCGCGCCTAGCTGGGGCCCCCCTCCGTGAAGGAGAGGGGGGCTGTGGGCTCTCAGCACCTGGGGAAGCATTTTCCATTTTAGGGTGCTCGGCAGGGCACCAGACCCTCGACCAGCAATCCGAGCACCGGCATCTCTGACCATTAGAAGCCCATCCTTGAGTGTAGGTGCCCCTCGGGGGCGGGGTGGGGGACAAGTGGCCGCAGACAGGAACCACCAGGATGAGACACAGCTCAAGACTAAGTCAGGAGGAGCTGTACTGACGACCTAAGTTAATTTGCCTGTAAACAGACAGACAGGAAAACAGATGACAGGGATGTGAGAAACATAAACACAGCAAGGTGATTTCTGTAAAGCCCCTTCTGAGGGTTTAGCAGCACGCACAAACTGGACTCCCACGCGAGTTCTGTCCTAGACGACACCCGAGCGCTGGGGACTCTCAAAGAAGCCTGTTGTGAGCTGGCTGTGCACACTGCTATTGCTAAGAAATGTTTTTCTAAAATTCTGATGAAACAGTACAAATGGAAAGATCAGACGCCCAGGTACCTTGTACGCAGAAGGAACCTTATCTGACTCAGATCCTGTTTTCTTTCAGTAATGAACACAGACGAGCAGGAGCCCAGTGCCCCCACCAGGCAACCGCTGCCGCCCTCGGGCTGCGTGACTCCTCCGTGCGGGGTCAGCGTTTCCACCACAGTGGTCTGTGTCCGTGAATAGTGTGTCCATGGACAGGACACTGCTGACTTACACTGACGTCCGTGATAACAAATTACGGCCTTCACAGTGCAGCTGTTTATTCCCTAAATGCAGTGCTGTTTCCGGAGACCTGTGCTGACGTGGACAGACTTCAGTCATGCATTCGAACTGCTGCTGTACCATACTGCACAACTGTCACGGTCACGGACAACGCCATCGACACCTGTCTCCTGTGCGCTCCCTGCACCCGCACACTCCTCAGACCAGAGCCACGCACCCCAGATGCAGGAGCTTGGTCTCCACCCACCTCCACCTCCACCTCCTACTCCTCCTCCTCAAGGGTGAGACGTATGTCCTGTTCTGGGTGCAGAGAGCACACACAAGACTGGTCACGGGTGTGTGTCCACTCCTGATCTCCTTTTTTGAAAATCCTGTTTATATTGTGCCTCTGGGTTGTTCATTTTTTCCTACTGGTCTGTAGGAATTCTTTGGTCTGTGGTTACAAAACTATTGTGACACTCCTTTGTCAACTTATATTTGTTGCAAATACTTTTTCATGGGTATAGTTGACCACTTAATTGTGTTTATGATGTTCGTGTGTCACCATACTGAATTTAAATATGGTTAAATATCAGAAGCTTGTCTATTATTTGTGCTTTTTCCCCAACATCAACATCATAAAAGTATTTTCCTCTCCAAGTTCTTAAACTTAGCTTTTCAGGGTTAGAGGTTTCATCTAAGGAAGCGGTGCTTCTTTCTCACTGTACCTGCCCAGACAGAATTTGGCCCCACACTCCGAAGGGGCCAGTCCGCCCCCGCCCCCCGCCCCCGTCCCTCACCTAGCAGCTATGGGCCCCTCCACAGGCACTGGGTTCCCCACACAGAGTCACTGGCAGGGCAGGGCTTCTCTGCACGTCCCCTCCAGGCCAGGCAACTACCTCCAGGCCACACTGGTCTAGCCGAGGTACAGGTAAACGAAGCGTGGCCTTCATACAGCAAGTACCCTGTGTTCTTATTCTTCACAATCAACCTGCCTGAAATCTGGGACGTTCTACGCAACAGAATAAGGAACGCGCTGGATCAGAGATTATAACCCTCTAAACCCTGAATAAAATGCGACTCCATGAGGCCACGCCACACGGATCGACACACGAACAAGCCCGAGAAAGGCCCCCCTGCGGCAGAGTGGAAGGGATGGTGTGAAAGGAGAGGCCGGACACAACCACCATGGGTGCTGACGCCAGCGGCGAGCCTGTCGTGAGAAACGGGAAGTTCACAGTCTCAGAGCCTCTCCCCCAAGGTACTAGCTAATTATAAAGCACAATTAGTGCTCTGGAGGGTGGGAGAACCCCTCACAGGCCACCTGAACCACGTGACCAGTGCTGGTGTCACTGATGCTAGGTGCACTGGGAGGACATCACTCTGGGGCATTCTTACTAAGAGTGCATGCCCTGAATCTAGTCAGGAGGAGACAGTGGACAAGGAAGGACACTCAACAAATTAAGCGGCCTTACTCTTTGAGAAAAGACACAGGTGGCCGGGCATCAGCTGCAGATCACAGGACACAGAGCTGACAAGTGACTGATGAGTGGCACTGCACCAGAGCCTGTATGGGGAGGGCCCACGGCGAAGGCATTGCTGGGACAAGTAACAAAATCTGAATGGGACCGGGTGAGTGCTGCACCACTGCTGTCTTCGTGGTACTTGCTGTGTGAAGAGAAGGACTTTGTTCTCCAAGCTACTCTCAAATGGGTCAGGGACCAAGACGTGTCACACAAATGTGACAAAATGTAACGACTGGAAATGTGGATAAAAGAATGCAGGGCTTCTTTGCACATTCCTCTGTAAATTTAAACATATCAAAATACAGTGCCACAAAGCATCCATTTGTCCCTTGGGTCTTTACTTTTCCACATGAATTTTCGTGTCACCCTGTCGATTTCTGTGACAAAGCTACTGGACTGGCAATACGTTTATGAACAATCCGAGCAAACTCGATTCTCACGCTGACTCCTGGCATCTCTGCGTCCGAGCACACAGAGAAGCGGAGTTTCTTCCACCTTTCTTGCTGAGTTTACTCCCAAGCATTACCAACTGCTCACTTGGCTCAGGACGGCCCCAAGAACGGACAGGAGCGTGTGCAGGACAGAGCCGGCCAAGGCTGCCTCCTGGTGGTGCCCAGCTCTAAGAACCTGGGTTGGAACACGAAGGCGCTGCTGCCTGGCCTCACACAGAACCACGTCTGCGGCAGGCTGGGTCGACGACCGCCGTGGACTCAGACCCAGTCACCACAGGCCACGAGCATCCCTTACACGTGGGCTGTGGCCTCTCAAGGACCGTTTTCTGCACCCACCGAGACGCTCCCATGGGCCGTGTGTCCCAGTGCCTCGCAGGGGCTCCCCAGTCCTCCCGACACTCCGCTCCAGGGCAGTTCTGGTCACAGCGCTGTCACGGCCCTGAGAGCTAACAGAACGCCTGGGGAGAGGCCGGTCCGTGGGCCGTGTTTGGAAAGCCGAGTCTGTTCAGTTTGTAGTTACGGGTCTATTTAGGTCTCATTTTTTCTTGGTCCAACAGAAGACTGGCCACTTCATTGAACGTTTCAGGTGTATGTGGTACACAGGCCTCCCAGTGTTGTCCTTACTATTTAGCATCCGCTAGATCAGCTACTCTGTCCTTAATTTTACGTCTCATCTTTTCTTAATCCATCTTCCCAGGACCATCTAGCTTAGTAATCCTTTAAAAGAATGTTTTTAGTGCTACACATGTACAATTTCTCAATTTCTTATTAATGTTTGCTATTGAATTAACCTAAAATTTTAAATTACTTTTTAGTTTAACAAAGTACAGAGAATCTTTTAAAAAAACCAAATAGTATTTTTAGAACACTTTTATTGTTAGACTAGACTTATTGGGGTGACAATGGTTACCACGAGTTACACAGGTTCCAGGGGTACAGTTCCACGTGCATCGTCTGTGTGCTGCATTGTGTGTTCACCACCCAGTGTGAGCCCTCGTTCCATCACCATGTAGTTGGCTCCCCCTGCTTCCTCTCCCCTTACCCCCAAACAAGCCCTAAACCATTGGTTGTGTCCATGAATTTTTTGTTTGTGTTTTCTTTGTTGCTTTCAGTTTTACATTCTGCATATGAGTAAAGTCACATGGCTCTTGGTTTTTTCTGTCTGGCTTATTTCACTTAGCACGATGATCTCCAGGTTCATCCATTCTGTCACAAATGGCAGTATTTTGTCTTTTCTTAGAGCTGAGTCATATTCCACTATGTACAGCTTCTTTATCCAGTCGTCTATCAAAGGACCTCTTGGCTGTTTCCACGACTTGGCCACCATGAACAGCGCTGCAATGAACACTGGGGTACACAAGTTTGCTGAACATTGGGGTACATAAGTCTTTGTGCACTAAGGTTTTCAAGTTTTTGGGGTAGATCCCCAGAAGGGGGATTGCTGGGTCATATGGTAACTCCATTCCCAATATTCTCAGGAACCTCCACACTGTCCTCCACAGCAGTTGTACCAATGACATTCCCACCAGCAGTGTGTGTGAGTCCCTTTTGCTCCACCTCCTCTCCAGCATGTGTTATTCCTTGTCTTGTTGATAAGTCATTCTGACAGGAGTGAGGCGGTATCTCACTGTGGTTTTGATTTGCATTTCCCTGATAGCTAATGAGGATGAGCAGTTTTTCATATGACTGCTGGCCATGTGTATTTCTTCGTGGGAGAAGTGTCTGTTTAGTTCTTCTGCCCACTTTTTAATTGGGTTGTTGGTTTTTTTCATTGTTAAGTCATATTAGTTCTTTATATATTTTAGATGTTAGACCCTTATCTGATGCGTTATTTGCAAATATTTTCTCCCATTCAGTTGGCTGTCTCTTTGCTTTGTTGATGGTTTCTTTTGCTGTGAAGAAGCTTTTTAGTTTGATATAGTCCCATTCATTTATTTTTGCTTTTACTTCCTTTGCCTTTGAGGACAGGTTCGTGAAGTCCTCCTTGAGTCCTAGGTCTATAAGTTTAGTGTTTTCTTCTACAGTTTATTGTTTCAGGTTTTTTTATATGGAGGTCTTTAATCCATTTTGAGTTAATTTTAATATATGGTGAGAGTTCACAGCTCAGATTTATTCTTTTCCATGTGGTTTTCCAGTTTTCCCAGCACCACCTACTGAAGAGGCTGTCTTTTCCCCATTACATATATTTTGCTCCTTTATCAAAAATTATCTGTCCATAAATTTGTGCCTTTATTTCTGGGTTGTCAATTCTGTTCCATTGGTCTGTGTGTCTGTTTTTCTGCCAATATCAAGCTGTTTTGATTATTGATGCTTTGTAGTATAAATTGAAATTGGGGAGTGTGATACCACCAGTCTGATTCTTTTTATGTACTATTGCCTTGGCAATTCAAGGTCTTTTGTGGTTCCATACAAATCTGATAATTTTTAAATCGGAAAATGAGATTGTGGGATTTTGATGGAAATTGACTAAATCTGTAGATTGCTTTGGGCAGAATGGCCATTTTAACAATGTTGAGTCTTCCTATCCATGAACACGGAATATCTTTCCATTTCTTTGTGTCTGCTTCAGTTTCTTTCAAAAGTGTCTTACAGTTCTCTGTGTATAAGTCCATCACGTTCTTTGTTAGTTCCCAAGTATCTCATTCTTTTTGTTGTGATAGCAAAAGGTACTGACAATCTCATTTCTTCTGAAGATTCGTTGTTTGTTTATAGGAATGCTGTTGATTTTTGTACGCTGATTTAGTATCCTGCGCACCTTTACTGTATTTATTTGTTTCTAATAGGTTCCTGGTGGAGTCTTTGGAATTTTCCATATAAAGGATCATGTCATCTGCAAATAGTGACAATTTGACCTCTCCTTTCCCAATTGGGATACCTTTTATTCCTTTCTCTTGCCTAATTGCTCTGGTTGGAACTTCCAGTACTATCTTGAACAGCAGTGGTGACAGGGGGCATCCCTGTCTTGTTCCTGATTTTAGGGGAATGGGCTTCAGCTTTTCCCCATTCAGTATGATGTTAGCTGAGGATTATATATGGCCTTTATTATGTTGAGATACTTTCCTTCTATACCCATTTTTTTTTCAGTGTTTTGATAGGACCCTCTGGTCTTTATCTTTTATTTTGTTTATGTGATATCTCACATTGAGTGATTTTCATATGTTGAACCATCCTTGTGCTCCTGGGATGACTCCCACTTGATCATGATGTATGATCTTACTGATGCATTGCTGTAATCGATTTGCTAACATACTGTTTAGAATTTTTGCATCTGTGTTCCAAGTAGTATTTTAAAAGTCTATTGAGAAAACACCAATTTTCCACTCTGCCCACCTGCCACCTCTGCATGGCCAGGCACACACCACTGTCCCAGACTGTCACTGAGGCACACACCACTGTCCCAGACTGTCACTGAGGGTAGAGGACGATGAGGGCCAACGAAGCCCTCCTGTGGGAGTCAGGAGACAGTGCGTTGTTAAACGCAGCTGAGTCTCACATCACCATGTGACCATTTCTGCAGCTGAGCTGACAGTGTGTCTCTGCTAACACTTCTGTTCAACTTTCTGTTTTTCCTAGATTAACACTCACCTCATTTTTTCATGTCCTTTGTTTGAACACCCCTTGGCCTCCTCCCTGGGCTGCCCACCCACACCCGGGCCTGTACTTCTGCATGGGGAGTGTGTCTGCAGTGCTCCAACCCCGCTCAGGAAGGCCGCAGCTGTGCCTTTCCCAGACGGCACGCTTCTGAACCAACCTCTCTCCTGCCTGGACCATCAGGCACTTGGGGAAAATCACTCTCCCCAGGACTGGGGTGCATGCAACCTGCCTTCCAGATTCCCTGACCTGTGTGTGTGAGGGGACTCATCACCATTCTGTCCCAGGAGTGCTAGAGCTGCTGCTACATGCTCAGCCGTGGCCCTTCATCGATCATACCGGCCACCAGGTGGGCCTAACACTTCCACTGTCATCCAGCAGTTGGTGTGTTCTTGACTTCGGTAAGGGGCCTGCTGCCAGCCAGGTACACGCGCACACTTTATCACCTGACACACGTCCTCTCCCAGCAGCCGGTCCCCGTGCACAGCCATCTTGCGCTCTCTCACCGCTGGTGTCTGCTCCTGCTCACCTACGGGTCTCTGCCAACCGGGATTCTCATGCAGGTCGGTGCATTTCCTCCAGTGGGCTCTTCGGCGATAAGTGGGCTTTGTGGCAGAGTGACTGGGTGGGGAGCCAGCTGTGTCATGGAGGACGGTGGCGGTGGGTGGCAGTGGGTCTTTGCTGAGGCCTGTTTCTTGCAACAAGAACCGTCCCCAGTTCACAAAGAGACGGTCACCCTGGATGGGCAAACAGGGAAGAGAGGCCGTCTCTCTTTCCAGGACGAAGTCGGCAGCACGGTCCATCTCCTGCAGCGGCGTGGCCTCCGACCGGAGCACGCAGGAATGCACTGCTCACGTCCCGTCCGTGGCTGGCGGGGGCCCCCTCCGTGCTCTCTCCCGATGCACTGAGGTCAAGCAAGCCCACTAACTTCAGAACCCCGTCCTTCCCCGAACACACACTGAGTTCCGTTTCCCAGCCACTCTCAGCCGCATCCCACGAGTGCTGGCGCGGATATCACTCATTCGTTTATCCACCAACCTGTCCCAGACACGACCTCAGACGGCTGAGATGCGTGGGCCAACGAGGCAGGTACCGACCCCTGCCCTCGCCGAGCTCACACAGGAGAATTCCGTCCGAGTCTGCTTCGGCCCCTGAGACCCTGTTTGCTTCCTGAGCATTAAAGATGTCTGAGGCCTGGGGGAGGTGGCCGCAGCTTGCACTGCTGGTTTCTCATTTCACTGCCCTGAGGGGAAATTGTCAATTCTTTGCAGCCTGGTGGGGCTTCCTCTGTGCCCTCAGGCAAGTGCACTTTCTGTGGACACGTCCATGTGACCTCACTCTGAAGGAGCACAGTGCACAATGGCGGTGTCCTGCACCGAACCTACTTCTGTGCTCCCGTCTCCACGGCCTCACTCACTCTCGGCGGCACCACGAGTCTGCCCCTGCGCGTGGCTCTGCTCACCTCGGCCGGTAATTCTGTCTGTAAACCCCATGTCGATGTTCTGCCATTAGACACGATGAGCTCCAACGCTGTACCCCCCCGAGAGTTGTCACTCCATCACTAATAATCCCTGGTCACCTTTTGGGTTTAAGACCCCCATGGACCGGTCAGGAGCAGGCTTGACACAGCTAAAGCAAGAACTCACCGATAAGTGACCGGGAGGGAGATCTGAGAAAATACCCAGAATGCAGAGGGTGAGCGGGGCGAACACACAGAAGAATGCGAAGATGAGGAAGCACTCCTGTTTCCTCGTGTTCTTACGGTCTCTATTTCTTTTCTATCGTAGTCACATTACACACTATGTTCTCGGTCAGAGGTCCTTTGTCACCCATGTCGTGTGTCTGGGGCTCTGGCGAAGGATGAAGTTTTGTCATGTGGCCCAGCTTCCGGCAGCGGGTTCTGGGGGGACCCAGCGTGACCTGGCTCATGGAAGTCCCCCAGCACAGCAGACTGCCCTTACCCGTTAGGACCCAGGAGCCACGTGAGTCCTAGAACTCGCCCTGTGCCACACAGGCAGTGTGTGTCCAGCCCCTCCCACTCACGATGCGCCTGGTGTCTCCCTTTCTTCATGAAAGATGCCGCCCCCACCCCTAGGGCTGCGGGCCTCTGACAAGCTCCCTAGTTCCCAGCGGCAGGTGGGGCTTTCCGAGTCACTTTCTAGGATCTTGGTCATAGCCCGAGCCACACACAGCCCCGTGGCCAGAGGAGCACCCCAGGACCGAGAGGTCCCTGGACAACCAGGTGTCTATTTGTGGGTTTTCACTCCAAGATAAAGACCCTCGCCTGGAGCCCGCCTTTCTCTCAAGTTCAGCTATGTATTTTACAAACTATTTTGTCTATAAAAACCACAGTCCAGCACTGCTGTACTGGGAGCAGGAACACCAACTCAAGCCCCCCGCTGGAACGTTCCACGTGTGGGGTGGCATTCCAGGCATCCTCGTGGGCGTGGACGCTCCTCCCTCAGGAAGAAGGGTGCACAGCAAAACCTGAGTCAGAACCCTGTGGCCACGGCCTGTACAGGCAGCTGTCACCATGGTGTTGTGAACGGCACCAGCCACACGGCCCCCGCCCCGTGGCAGACTGTGGGCACCCTGCCGACAGCACGGGGTCACTAAGGTACGTGAGGGTCGTTCACGGACCGTCTGGAAACAGACAGCACTCTGGACCGTTTTCCAAGCCCAAACTAGGTTCCAGATGCTTCAAATCAAGTGAAGCCGGCCTGATGAACCAACCCTGAGCACGCCGAAACTCAGGGAGGGTCACCAGCACTCAGACACGCACCACCGCAGACCCTTGGCGTCTACCGCCCCATCAGACAGGATGCAGGGCCTCCGAGGCTCTCGCTGGCACGCTCACACCGGGACGCAGCGGGTCCCTGTCTAGCTATTAGGCGTCCGGGTCGGCCAACGCTGGCTAGGGTGCCACCACACTCACCATCCAGCTTCATCTGCTCTGGGCAGTAGTAGTGGACCACGGCCAAGAGGGCGGCCCCGTCACTGCCGTCTCGCATCAGGTCCTCCAGCAACGGGAAGTAGGGCGGCTGCCTCGCGGACGGGTGCTCTCGGCGATAGCGCACCTGCGATTGACAGAAAGAAAACGGTCTCTACACACCATGTGCCTTCACGGTCACCTACATCACAGGCAGGCTGTCAGAGCTGGAGTGGACACAGTGCCCTCTGGACGATGCTCAGACAACAGCAGTCGTACGGAAAAGCTCAAAATGTCTGGCCACATACACTGCCTGCAACAGCAATGTCAAGACCCAGGGAACTGAGCTCCGCAGCTACCCTGGGTGACAACAGCAAGCTGCTAATGACACCAGGGCCATCTCACTCTGAGGAGCCACGGCAGACAGGAAGGAGGCAGAAGGCACGTCTGCGCTACCCGGAGCCACGCACTCAAAGACACGCATGAATGAGAAACAAGTTCAATGGTCCGCACCCAAATGTTTGGAGACCCCAAGTTACTGCCACTTTTCTCAGTACTGTCAGCAGTAACGCCAGCCGTTAAGAAAAATACAAAACAGCATTAATAAACAGTTTGAGAAATTTCCGAAACGAGGTGAGCCAAGACTTCGTGTGATACACCAACCAGCCCTCTGATAAGTGCCAGGAAGCACCTGGAAACGGGGCGCGTGCCAGGCGGCATACGAAATGTGCTTTCTCAGCATTTCCGTCGCACTTCGCCTTCAGAGGACACCGTGGGCACAGGGGTGAGTGCCCCGACCCCCCAGTGCTGCCCCCACAGGCCGCCAAGGGACAAGAGGCAGCACAGGCGACCGTCCCCAAGGTCCTGCTGCATCCTCTTTTCTTCTGCATTAACAGGACCAAAGCAGCTTTAACACACGGCCTGTCCTGCAGCCACTTTGTCTCCAGAGGAGGGAAAAACCAGCAGTCTATTCTGACAACCACGGACTTTCAGACTTATGCAGTGGAGTTTAACCCAAAGGAAAGCTGTCTCTCAGTGACCTAGAATTTAAAGCTGTCATCTCACAAGTGCACAGTGTAGAGTCATCGATATCGATAATTAGTATAAAACATTTCTGACATGTTCTTTTGAAACTAGGACTAAGGCTAAAATCTGTTTCACCATAGACTTTAACTTGTTTCTCGGGCTGCAGCACAGGCTCTGACATGAACACGCCACTCTGTCCCTGGCAGGTCCCCGGCTCCAGCATGCAAGTGTGAGGGCATGCGCCAGGCCAGCTCCCACAAGGACAGACAGACACATGGTGACCGATCACAGCATGCAGTGAAGCAAATGGTTTCTCGATTGAAGATGGATGTGTGAGTGTAAAATCAGGGAAAACACCGAACTACAGGGCCTAGGGAGCCAGTGGAACCGCCTTCCAGTTGGGTTCATTAAACCTCTAGGCTGCAGACGCTAAGGTGAAACCCTGGAACCTGCCCAGGTGACCAGACCTTTCTGCACTTAGCCTTATTTGCCTATCTGCTGGACAACACCGTCCAAGAGTCACGGTTATCAGCTACTAAAAGGAAACGGGAAGGGTCACTGCTGTTGGTCATCTTTTTCAGTTTCTATAAAACTCTCACCTGAAACCTTACTTCCTATAGGAGAGCTGAATTTTTCCTACAGCCTCCCTAACGCACATGACTGTCTTAATATTTAGCTCCTTGGCTGTCAGGACTCAGGAAGTTAAAAGATATGCAAATATTCGTAAAAATGCTTTGTTATTAATATACTTTCAAGAGAACGGAATTGGTAGCTCAGAGAGTCAGCTACCAAGGAGACCTCTCCGCCGCTCACACGAACCCCACCTAGAGCTTATTACACCCGGTCTCTCCCTTCTGACAGAAAGTCCATTTACGCTAACAGTACACTGAAGAAACAGGAGTTAATGGGGTCCGGCACAAGGTCCACACTCCAAACCTTCATTTTGAAACACATCCTCTCTCACTTTCACAGTGGGTCACAGAGTAGAACCAAATCACCACCTTTTAACTTTCTTTTTATGGGAAACTTGTACTTCACATTGACTTGGGTCCTAGAAGCCCCTTACCTGACCTGACTCAGACCCCTGCCTGGGAGGGACATGAGGACGGCCCTCTCCCCACCTGTACAGGCAGCGGGAGGGGCCCTGGAGACCGAAGGCCTTCCCCGTCACCATGGGCGAGCACCCGTCCACAGGGCGCATCACCTTTACATCAGACGGCCCACGCTGCAGTTACTGAGTGCTGTCACCACTAGAAACGGTAACACCGTTTGGACACAGGAAGATGAGCTCAGGATCTTAGGGATCAGTCCCCCGGTGTCATCAGAACGCAGAACGATCCTGTCATTTGTGGTCACGTCCAGCACTCAGTGTCTTGAGAAGAACCACA
The DNA here is from genome assembly GCA_004026885.1 of Lyroderma lyra. Lineage (NCBI taxonomy): Eukaryota > Metazoa > Chordata > Mammalia > Chiroptera > Megadermatidae > Lyroderma > Lyroderma lyra. The sequence goes on along the minus strand of PVJL010006445.1, from coordinate 27,298 downwards.
AACGCTGTCTGTGAGACTACCTAAGAGACTGGCAAAGCTACTGGGTGCGTGCCATGAAATGGGGCCCAGCACTCCAAGCGCCACCTCAGGGAGCCCACTGAGCCCAGAATCAGGTTATCGCCCCTACTGCACAGTGGAGTAACGACACCAAGGGGGACAGGCAGACAAAGGAAACGGGATCGGGTGCGAGCAACTCTGAATGGAAGCAGGTGATCGCAACAGGATGGCGTCTGGATGGCAGCTGGCGCGCGGCGTCCACTTACAGGCACCAGCTTCCAGTACCACTTGGAGGGAGCCTGCCCGGGAAGCAAGGGAAGGAAGGCAGGAGAGGAACGTGAGCAGGCGGGTCCACATGTGGACGCACGCAAAAACACACTCCCACGCAGCGTCCCCACGACAGGCGGCACGCCCTCTCAGAAGCTGGGAGCTGGCCAGCGCCTGTGACCCTGGCTGCTGTGTACCACCAATGACTGAAGGGGGAGGTCCCCGGCTCCACTAACCCCAGCGTCTGCGAGGCAGACAGTACTCCAGATACTCCGCAGGGCTGGGCACCAAAGGCAGATGCCAACGCCCCTCGGGAGGAGCTCAGAGTGTCATCTGTGCCCATCTGGGGGACGGGAAGGAATGAAGGCGGGCATGGTGGGGGCGCCCACAGCACCCCCACAGTACAGGAGTCGGGGAGAGAGCAAGGCCCTGCTGGGGACCAGAGACACGGCCCGGCCACACTGTGCACACGTTTAGGGATATGCTTCAGTCATCCCCGTGCTTGGTGACAAAGGACGACGACGACATCCGGAGAAGAAAGGACGGAAAAGACCAGAATGTGTCACTCCATCAGGCCCTGCTCCACCTGCTCCCAGGGTGCTTCCGGCAGCAGGCGATGTCTCCCCACTCGCTGACCTCTAGAAGCCACGTGCCGGGACCCTGAACACCCACCCCGCCCTCTTGGGCTCCCCAATGCCTCCCAACGTCCCCCCACTTGCCAGAGAAAAGAGGGCAGCGAGCTGCCGTGCCCTTTGCCACGGAGCTGCCACAGAGCCAGCCTGTGGGGCGCAGGAGACTCGCCCCTTTCTTGTGAGTAAAAAAATAAAACAAAGAGTGAGCAGGTGGCAGACGTGGCACAACCCTTACGACTGGGCGTGACGTTAGCCCGGCGCCTGGCAGAGAAGTGCAGTTCGCCCTTTACCTTCTGATGAGCTGGACTCTCCAGTAACTGCTGTTTTAACTTAACTTCTTTCTCTGTTATCTCTCTCATTTTAAGATTGACCTAAAGCAGAAGAAAAATGCATTAAAAAGGCAATTGCTTTCCAGCCCTGGTACCTATACCACCCCCCCGGGACTCCCCCATCCTGTTAGCGCTGACTCTCAGATACAGGCATTACCAGGCCCAGCACACACATGCTCAAACACTGGTGCCACACGGCCTGTGACAGGGAGTGGGGCACCGCATTGGCCTGCTACCCCAGGAGACACCGTGCCTCCAAGCAGTACCCCCACCTCAGGCTATTACCATCAATGTCTCCATCAACAAATGCCACCGGTAAGTCTGCTGAGCTGCCCCCACCAAAGAGCCCAACGGGGGCTCCCACGTTCCCTGACCGTACAAAAATAACACTGAAGTACTCTCTCCTGGAATTAACAATTCAAGGGTAAAATAAAAATTGCAATTATGAAATAATAACATAGAGAAAAACACACATCAGTGCTTACAGGGATGGACATGGTCAAAGCTATTGTCTGATAAAAACACACAGAACTGAAGCTTTTCTCATTAACCAAGAATACAGATTAAGTGAACTCATGCAATTCAAATCAAGAAGGTAGAAAAATTGTTTACATGAAAAAGACAAAAGAAAAATCAATATAGATAATTGAAAAATAAATGAGAAGACATGGATAAATGATAAAGCAAGTACTGTACAATGTGAATTATAAAATCTAGGTGGTGGGCACATGGGTGTTCTCTGTATAACTCCCAACGTTTCTGCATGTTCAAATTCTTTCATAAAAAAAATTCTTTGGAAAATTAAGCTAGATAGTTTCCTAATATGGAAAAGATGTTCTGATTAGGTTGGTGGTGATATTAATGCACGTTATTTTTGATACTATTATCACGAAAGGTTGACAACACTAGATAATCTATACAACTCAATGAAACAATTTCCAAATGACCAATGGATGATGTCACAAAATCATGGGTGAGTAAAAGGGCCAGGAAGAAGGCAAGAAAGAAAAACAGACTTTGACATAAGAGAGTACAGAAAGTTCACGTAGCTAGTATTAGAACACACAAAAGGATTCTTACAACAATAAAAAGACAAACAGTCCAATGCTAAAATGGGCAAAGGGTCTGAGTGAACACGCCTCCAAAGCCCTACGAACAGCTGCACACACGTGGAAAGAGGCTCCCACCATCATCACCAGGGAAGTGGGGTACGACCTCACACCCCCTACGACGGCTGGAATCGAGAAATCAGAAAATGAGGATCCGTGCCAGCAAAGATGCTGCTGGTGGGACTGCAAGGGGAGCCGCTGTGGGAACCGTCTGCCAGCTCTGCAGACAGTTACAGAGTCTCCCTCTGACGCAGCAGTTCTGTGCCTGGAGATCTACCCAAGAGAAATGAGAATTGTGTCTCCGGACGTTCACAGCAGCTCGATTCATGACAGCCAAAATGTGGAAACAACACAAGCGTGCGTCGCCGAGAAACGGCCAGACAACACGTGGCCCGTCCATGAACAGTGTTTCTCGACCACAGAACGAGGTGCTGACATGCTGCCACGTGGATGCGGGCTGAACACGTGCTAACTGCAGAAGTCAGACACAAAAGGCCACGGAGTGTGTGATTTCATTCATACGAAGTGTCCAGAGCAGGTAATCCAGACGGGAAGCAGACAGTGGTGGCTGGGGACGGGGGAGTGGGTGGGAGCGGGTGTGTAGTTTCTTTGTGGGTGTGATGGTTATGTTTGAAATTACTGGTGACCGCCCTGCAACCTGGTGAACATATTAAAAACCACTGAACTGTACACTTAAGTGGATATTATAGCATGCGAGTTACATCTCAATGTTTTAAAGTTAATTGATGAGGGTTTCAAATTCTACATTGCAATTTGAGAAACTACCACTTGTCAAGTTTTGGTGTAGAATTTTAAAAATGTCCCCTCTTCCAACTACGTACCCATGGAAGCCAGACGTTCACATACTTCGATGCAAACAACATACTGTAACAGACCCACTGAAGCGCAGGCAAGAGAAGCAGTGAGCCAGACAGTAAAGAAGCTTAGAACACTGTAAAATGCCACCACTTATTTCTGTTCTGAAAAAGTTATTTTTCATACAAAACAAATTATTTATAATAAGGTGGAAAATTTTAGTACATTAAGAAATATTTTTAAATTTTCTGTTTTTAACTTATAATATGGTAAATATTGATAGATTAATTTTTAAAAATTATTTGAGGTCCATAGTAATTTTTAAGAGTATAAAGGGGTCCCGAGACCAAAAAGTTGAAGAACTCTATACAAAGGCATGAAGAGCAACAAAAATAAACAGTGTAGATAAATGTTATTCTCCATTTTTAATTACTTTAAAAGAGATAATTAACTGTTGAAAGCATAAATAACCTATCTGGGCAGCGCTTAAAATGGATGACAAAGTAACACAGAGGTGAGAGGGGAAAGTGGCTCTGTGACCTGTGAAGTGGCATTGCTTCATCTGAAGGCGGACGGACCACCCCAAGAAGCCAGATCAAACCTCAGCCACCAGCCCCCGGAGACGCTCACCTCACCTGCTAAAAGCGAACCTCAGCTCGCGGGCGCATGCCTGAGGAGACCCAGCTGCGCTCCTACATCTAGACCAGCGGTTCCAACCTTTTCCCATGTGTGTACCCCCTTTACAGCCACTTCTGTACATTGCATCCCTTGTTTTTAAGATAGCTGGTTTTAAATACTGACACTTTTGTTCAGTGCCTGTCTTAATGTAAAACAGTGAAAATGAGGTAGTAAGTTAGGAAAGAAAATTTACTCCATTCAAAGTACAAATCACAGATTTAATTTTACAATATCTGCAACACAGTTAAATATTGATAATGATAATCAAGTATTTAAATATTAAATATAGTACTTGAAAAGAATCACGATGAAAGACAACGCACTTACTTTTACTCAGTCAATAACTAAACTGATCAAACAGTGTGGCTATGGATGTATTTATATATTTGGGAAGTTCTAGAACCATCACAAATGGTTCTGAAACTGTATGTAATGATTGGTAGAATAGAAGTTTGGGGGAAGGGTTCCTAGCCACGCCCTCACCAATCACCATTTGCTAAAGTGATCTAATTTTGAAGTGTCTCCATGAACAGTGATTCAAACTTAACATTTATTGTTCCACAACTAACATTTTGCATTTTTTAACCTTACTTGTTTTTTCACCATTACGGATTGTTTTTTACATATCCCTGAATGGCCCAGCTCGTACCCCCGGGAAGCAATGGTCTAGATGTTATGCCCAAATAAATAAAAACTATGAGAATGTGTGTCAAACACTGCACTTATAGGTGGCAAGCTTATAGGGAATTTGCTTTTTGTTCTATTGGCTCATCCACGTTTTCTAAATTTTCTGTAATAACCAAGTCATTTACCGTAGAGGGGGAAAAAACCAGCAAAAGTTGTTACAGGAAAAGGAGAAGTTAAACTTGAACTTCTGGCCATAGGAAGCTCATGCTAGGACAGCAGAAACAGCACCAAAGGCTCAGTTCCCTGAGGAACCGTTTTCTAAGCAAGTTCCCGTGGACACCTGCCCCGCTCACAGTGATATGTGAAGCCAACAACGAGTAAGGCACCAAGGGGCAACCTCACGGGCACAGCCAGCTTCTGAGTCCGAACCAGGACCCGAAGGTCCCTCTCTCCACTGTGGGTCAGCCTGCCCATCCACCTGAGTCCCCAAACCAGCATCCGTCCAGGTACGAGACCCAGTAAAGGCCAGGGGCAACCACTGTAGCAGTCGCCTGTGCACTTGACACAGGCCTTGTCACAGGGATGTGGGAGCCCTCCCGCAAGCCGGCACGCCCACTCTGGTCTGGCTTTGCCATGCTCCCAGACAAACCTCATGGCCCCCAATTTTTATCTCACCTCTTACAGAGCCCTCCCACTCTAAAGAACACATGTGCAAAATGTGTCATGGAAAACATCAGAATTCTTGAAGACCCCTTTACAAGGAGCTTCTCAATCTCCTGTTTCCTTTGCAGAGTGTCCCAAACCAAACTGTGTGTGTGTGTGTGTGTGTGTGTGTGTGTGTGTGTAAGAAGGATTAACAACCAAAAGGCTTTGGTAAGGTGATCCTATAAATAATCACACGCTACTAAAAATAACCATTCTTTACAGACACTGTATAAAAGATCACACTGTAAGCTTCTCAATGGAGAAAACAGCATTAAGAAGGTATTTTTCTGTTAATGAAAACGCCACCTAAAATCCAGAACTTCTTTAATGCACACAGGTGCTCAGGAGAAAAACAAAAGGAACGTACCAGCTCAGGTTAGAAACAGGCCTGCACCTTCCAGCCAACTGCCCCATCCCGTCACGCCCCTCCTCCCCAGGCTCCAGACCTCCCCAACCAGCCCTACAGCCCCCATAGGACACGGGGAGGGTGCTGCTTGGGGCCCACCCCTCCGGAGCACTCACCTTGTTGATCCAGAACACCATGGCGTCCTCGAGGTCATACGGGAGCTCCTTTGAGGCACTGAATGTCGAGAAGCGCTTAACGCTGGCCACCACCTTCTCGATGCTGATCATCTCCACGGTGTAGGCCATCATGAGGGCGTCCACCATGGCCATGTGGGCGCTCTGCAAGCAGAGGCAGTGGTCAGTCACGCCCTGCCTCTTCCACCCGGTTCCACAGACCTGCCGTTCCTCCTCCCTCCACACAAGCAGATGGTGAGGCCCCCTGCTGGTCAGCCCCCCCTTAGGGGCAGCCAGCTCAGCGCCCTGTGGCATGGAGGCCTTCATCCTCCTCCTCACCCCCGACAACCCTGGGGGTGCCTCCCTTCAGGCCTGAGGGCGAAGGTACAAGAGGAAGGAGACGTGCCCGAGGCCACATGACCACCAACAGGTCCCTGGGCCCCCCCAGGAGCTCTGCGCCATGCCTTCGCGCCATTCCTTCCCAGAATCTGAGTAACACCCTCTCGACGCACAGTGCAGCACCAACAAAGCCCCAGAGCTAACGCATGGCAGGGCACAGGATGCCAGCGAGCGGCCTGAACAAAGGCAACGCGGGAGGCGTCACACATAGCTTAGACCTAGAACGGCCCTCAGGGGAGGAGATGCTCAGGGGAGAAAAAGGCACCCACTTCCTTACTCTGGCACAGAAGTACTTACAAGATGTTCACGGAACACCCGAGGTGCGCACAGCCATTACATCTCCCAAAGCCTGTCCCCCAACGCCCATGAGCACGCTGCAACCTCACCTTCACCGTGGCCTTCAGAGTGCTCACAGTGGGACAGCTGACAGCAAGCAGCTCTTTCTCCACGGGCCCGAACAGTCGCGTGACTCAGCGACACACAGGAGGCTACCACCCGCAAACCTCAGCCGGCTGCTGGACCACCCTGCACCTGAAGTTTCAGGCCAACTTTGCCTCATCCGTGCAGCTGAGCTGCAGAGGGACAGCTGCTGACACGGCAGGCTGGTGTACCACACAAATGCCCATCACTGGAGAGGCTGTCACCCACCTCCAGCAAGTGCACACAACCCACTAGGGGTGGTGTGCAGGTCACTCACCATCTTTATGGGTGCATGGCTGAGGTCGGGGTCTGTCACGGGCGTGTCATCGCTCTCCATCACATAAATCCCTTTCCGGGACAGGGCCTGGATGACAGACTGGTGTCCCTGTAAGGCGGCCACCTGGTCCCCTTTCAGGATGAGGCTGCAGACACGGCAGTACAGCTCGCTGGACAGCAGGAGCTTGATGACCGGAGGTTTGATGTGCTCCTGCTCATACTGGTCGATATAAAAGGGGTCCCTGAGATCCTCGGGGATGTTATCTGAGCCAAGGGAAAGATGACCACATGAGCATGACAGGCAAATTCACAACACTCACAGAGCAGAGAGGTGCCCTAAGTGACAATGGGCGACTAAGAGCACAAAAAGATCCCAGCTAGTCCCAAATCCCACCATCCTCTCTACTGGCAAACTAGCTACTCACACCACCCGGGGACACAGACAATGCACGTCACCTAGCGACTTCACCGTCACGACCGCAAGGAGCAGCTCTCCTGACGCAGGCCAGCGAGAAGCAGGTGTGGGAGCCTGAGGGGCTAGTGGGGCAAAGGGAGACCAAGGTGCAGTCAGGCTAGGACTGCTCATGCCTGGTCACCCCGCGGGAAGGCATGCAGCACACTGTGCATCTTCCTTCTGATGGCAAATTGGAGATGACAGTGAGGCCACACACCATGGTCTTCACAGGAAGACAGCACCAGGCCTGCTGCCACTGTGACAAAGGCAGACTAACGGCAGCAGGCCTTGATCTTTGGACCAGGTGGCATTAAACTCCACATGAGCCGTGTTACTTAAGTGTTACCACAATTCTATCAAATCAAGACATCTGTCCCTACATTACAAACGAGGAAACTGAGGAACAGAGAAAGTAAGCAACGTGTCCATGGTCACAAAGGGAGAAACCAACTGGGAACCCACAGTCTAATCCACGGCGTCTGCATGCCTCCCACAGAAATACACCAGCCACTCGTGTGTAGCTGGGGATGCCCACTGTCTGGCTGGCTGACACAGAGTCCCCAACCAGGTGTCCCTCAAGCTTGCTCTACAAGATGTCAACCGCTATTCCTCAAACAGGGACACTGCGTAGGCAAATACATCAGGAAATACCAAGTTAAAGAGAGTCAAGCTGATTCCTCTGCACGGACCTCTATCGTGCTCTGTGCCCTGAGATGCCTTCTGAAACTATCCAACCTCTGGAAGAGTTCAGAAAAGCCAAGTACAGCAGTTCCCCCTTATCCGCAATTTCCGTCACCCACTGTCAACCGTGGTCCAAAAATATGAAATAGAAAATTCCAGAAACAATCAATTCACAAGCTTTAAACTGCATGCCATTCTGAGTAATGCCATGCAATCTCGCGCTGTCCCCCATCTCGCCAGGGACGTGAAAGTCTCCTTTGTCCAGCACAGCCACACTGTATACACTCTCTGCCTGGACAACACTGTCGTCTGCCTGGACTGGACTATCGTGGCATCGCGGTGCTTGTGGTCAAGTCGCCCTTAACTGGGCTTCACGATGGCCCCAAAGCACGAGAACGGTCATGCTGGCAGTTCGATACACCACAGAGGAGCCGGAGAGCACTTCCTGTAAGTGGCCAGGTGAGTGCAGTACAGTGAAGATTTGTGAGAGGGTATGCCGTGATAACTGTTCTATTTTATTTTTTTATTTTTTATTTTTTTATGTGGGTGGTTCCCTGGCTGGGAATCGAACCCAGGCCGCAGTGTTGACAGCGCCGAAGCCTTAGCCAGTGCACCACCGGGGAACTCCAACTGTTCTATTTTACTAGTTACTGTTGTTCATCTCTCATTGTGCCTGATTTACAAATTAAACGTCATCACAGGGATGTACGTGTAAGAAAAAGGCTAGGTAGGGCTCAGTACTACCTCCAGCCTCTGGCACCCACTGAGGGTCGAGTGTGTGCCCAATGGATAAGGGACACTGCATCGCCCAACACACCACTGCAGAAACCATGACACCCCGCACTGAAGATGGGCACAGGAGACCGGCACACCCGCTCCCTACTCTTTGAGTCCACGCGCTTGGACACCACCCAAGGGAGCAGGCAACTACAAATGACGTCCACCAGCATCGCTCTGCTGCTTCCCCCTACCTTCCCGGCGAGTCATTCAGTTGCAGGCCTGTGGCTTCCCCAGTCCCCTAGCGCTCCCCACTGGTTTCCTACTCCTCACAGCGGTGCGAACTGTGTGCACGTCTCGTTGGAGTGCCACAGCAGCCCTGCAAGGCCAGAGGACACAGCTCTGGCTCAGTGGCCATGGCCGGGGCCCACCCTGTTTGGAAATCATCTGGAGTTCTGAAACAGAGCAGAGCACCCCAACAATAAGGAAGGCCCAGGGGAGCTCCCTGGTGGTGCAGTGGCTAAGGCTGCGGCACTGTCAACGCTGCGGCCTGGGTTCGATTCCCAGCCAGGGAACCACCCACATAAAAATTTTTTTTAATAATTAAAAAAAAAAAATAAAAAAAAGGCCCGGGACATAGCACAGTGTGAGCAGGGAGCTCCGGGAGGGAAGGGAGCTGTCCCAGGAGCAGCGGCAGCCTGTGAGGACACATGGGAAGACACAGGACCAGGTTCTGAACGGGACGGGGTCAGGGGAGGACACCGATCCCGGAGTCCCGTGATCACATTACATTTTCAGAAATTCATGCCAGGTGCTGGGGGAAGGATGCAAGGGTCACTTTCAGCAGCAGCCCAGCCAGCCAGGGCTCCGAGTGACAGTGTCGGACACGTCTTCTCCCCAGTGGTCCTGTCCCACCTCCATCTCCTCTGCTGGCACTCCTTCATTTCTCCAAACACTGGGAGGGGCACTTCCTACCTCACTGCCTAGGTGACCGCCGTCAGTCTCATGGCTTAAAGGACCACATCCTGACCCCGGCCACTTCCCTGAGGTCCTGTACCCTCTGCCTCCCTGAGATCTACACCTGGAGGTGTGGTGCCCTGGAGCTCACACTGCCTGTTAGTGAACTCTAACATGTCCCCACCCTGCTCCTGCTGCGTGCCATCTCAAGGTCACTTGCTCTTCCCTTGCGGCCAACACTGGCAATGCCAGCTGACTTCCCTCTGGAATGTACCCAGAAAACCGGCTTCTTCACACCATGGCCACCCCCACCCCCAGCTCCCTCTATTCCAAGCTACCTTTTTCTTTCACATGGATGACTGATGGGCCCCCCTCCAGAGAGCAGATACCTTCAGACTCAGGAGACTAAGAGCCTCCAGGTCATGGCTCTGAAAGGAGGGGACACCACAGAGGCACAAGTGGAGGGCTAGCCCCAGGAAGGACAGGAAGGCATGGCACAGGTGCAGAAAGACACAGCCCACCTAAACACAGGGGCCTGGGAAGGCTGGAGGAACAACTGCTGTCTGACACAGGTTTCTTTCTGACAACCGACCCAGTAGAAACGTCTCCACAGGGTGGCCCACTCAGTGGGACTTTCACAAATAATCAATATAAATGGACTCACATAATCAATTTTAAACTGTATGTGCATATATATCATATCATTGATTCACATCAATTTCAGATCCAAGATGAGAGTTATGGGAAAATGATGCATCTACTAAAGATAAACACTCGGACTTTAACAAAACCCTCCTGAATGTACATTTTGCTAAGGGCGCGCGGGCCTCGTCCAGAGTGACTGAGACCACACCGCTCAGGGCCCGTGTGGCAGTCCCGGCCCTCAGTCGGGCTCCGTCTTTTAATGACTTACTCCCACGAAGTGAGCCAGCACAGGGCTTTATGCTCAGTTCTGAGACGCTTAAAAGCAGGCCACCCTCTAAATGCCTCAAACCTATTTCTAGAGGCTCCATTTTCATCTTGCCTTAGGCCAGTAGGAGAGTTTGTTAGGATTATTCATTTGTTCAGCAGTTCTTACGGAGCACCTACTGTGAGGCAAACATGCACGAAACATGGGGAGTCAGACGATGAGATGATGTCACTGCCCTCAGGGGCAGAGCCTTTAACACAACTGGAAAGTCATCAGTTTTCACACAATGTGGTGGGTGTCACATGGGGGTGTGGGGCACTATGGGGTACAGATGAGCCATGTGACCCAGCACCATGGGGGTGGGGAGGGCAAAGAAGCTTCCCTCCCAGGGAAGGAAGCAAGCAGGGGACATGAGGAAATGATCCTAGTGACAGACTCCCAGGAGATGGCACAGCTCATCGCTGCATGGAGCAACAAACTGGATGTGTCATTCACCAACTCATCCAGCGGATCCTCAACGAGGCACCTCCATGTGCCCGCACAGGAGGGCCTGAGGATGCCAGAGAACAGGCAAACAGTACCCAGAGTCTCCTAATGTAACAGTCAAGACGTCAAGGACACAACAGAAAATCACCCCTGGGAAGAGCATGATTTTCATGCGAAAAGACATCAACTGACACCAATACCAAGATGAGTCAAATGTTGGAATTATTTGACAAGAATTTTAAAACTATCATAAAAATGATTCCATAAGCAATTAAATTCTCCTGCAACAAATGAAAAATAGAATACTTGAGCAAAGAAAACAAAATTATAGAAAGAACTAAATACAGAACGGAAAAATAGAGAAAGAAATTTTAAAATTCACTGGATGGGCTCAATAGTAAAGTGGTGGTAACAGAGGACAGAATCAGTGAGCCTGAGGGAAGACAAACAGAATCTACACAACCTGAACAACAGGTAGAAGATACACTGGAAAAAACTACAGGAACTCGGGCTCAGGGACCTGCGGGGGAGTAACGGAAGGCCCCATGCTGTGTCCCTGGAGCCCCGGAAGAGAAATGATAGGCTCAAAGAGTACTGGAGGGAATCACACTTGAAACTTCCCAAATATGGCAAAAGATAGAAACCCACAGATTTCAAGAAAATCAGTCAGTCCCAAATAGAATAAACTCAAATAAATCCATGACAAGATACGTGATAAAATCAAACCTCTGAGAACAAGACAAAGCACCTTGCTGCAGCTGGAATGGAGTGACATGTGCGCGCAGGGCGGGGGGTGGGGGTGGGGGCGCCAGGCTGGCAGGGGGCTTCTCCGCGGAGCCGTGGAGGCCAGCGGGAAGCGGCCCAGCTTTTCACACACTGAAGGAAGACAGCTGTCAATCACCGATTCCACACCTGGTGAACCACAGAAGAATGGCTAACGGAGTTCTCTAAATAAAAAGAAAATGTTAAAAGAACCCCAGAGCACTGCATGAGCCCTGAGAAGTGTGTCAGGGACCCCACAGCTCACAGCAGAATGCTCTGGGAGTTTGACGTGACTGAGGGATATCTAAGGGAACTGTGAGCGTGAACAATAAAAAAACAGGGCTGGGCGAGAGCAGAGGAAAGAAGTCAGAAGTAGAAATAAAAACTCAAAGGTGAAGTTTCTATAGTGATAACAAAGCCATGAAAGTAGAAAAGCTCTGAATAAAGACTACAAACATGTCTGCTCAGAGCACCACAGGCTAGAAGCGGCAGTCCGAGCTGACTCCTCCCACGGGCCCACCTCCCACCTCGATGTCAATCATCCCCAACAATCGGAGGCTCAGGGATTCTGTCTTCCTGATACCTGCTGGCTCAGTCCACCCTTGCCATGTCCACTGCAGACCAACCAGGCAAGGCCATGGCACTTCAAGTCAAACCATCAGCACTGCTATGGACGCAGTGTGTGTGGGTACCCCGAAAATCGTATGCCGAAACCCGACCCCCCAAGGTGAAGGTGCTAAGAGGTGAGAGGCTGGAGCCCCTGGAATGGGATCAGTGTCCCTTTGTCCTGCGAGGACACAGCGACAGGAGAGCCACCCATGAACCAGGAAGTGGGCCCGCACCAGACACTCAGCTGCCGGCCTCCAGACTGTGAGAAAGAGACATCTGTGGTTCGTGAGCCCCTCAGAGTATGGGATCCTGTCACAGTGGCCAGGACGGACCGAGATGAGCCCCCCCCTCCCGCCAGAGGTTCCACCTGACTACAGGCTCTGCCGGCTCCGACCTGCTGGAAGAATCGTGCCAGGATCTCTCGTCACCCCAGCCCCTACACAAGCACACATTGTGAAAATAGCCCTGGCCAGCGTGGAATGCCATAAACAATTGGGCCCAGGCTACTCTCTGTACTAATCACCTGCTATTTCAGTCCACAAATCCTCTATTACAAGGCTAATCAACTCAGTGCCCAGGAACAATTCTGCAAGGAACCCAGCCAGACGCCCTCCCCTCAACTTGGGGGGCACCCATACCTCACCCATTCTTCAAAGCCTATCACCCATGAAGCCTCCTCAAGCACCCATCTCACAGCAACCACAGCGCCATGGAGCCCAGGCACCCTAGCCCCATTCATCCATCTGACAGCTCCATATTCTGCCTCAAGACAGCTGTACAGGTGTCCCTGTGACATTTTTCAGTCCTCACATTATCTCCTTTTCCTTTGGATATGTCAACAGCTCGTAGGAATTTTAAGCAACTGAGGAGATGGCATCATTTAAGTTCTCCCCTGTATGTCCTACCGTGCCAAACACAATTATGCACGTAACAGCTGCCCGACTATTACTGACTGAAGGAACAAAATACTGGCTCTATCCTGGTCACCTTCAGATTTGATGAAAAACAATAGCAATCTGGAGTTTTTCCGTAGTTCAAGGAGAAGGTAAAACAGAACATATAATGGTGACATGACCACACACACATCAACAGCAGGAGAAGCCCAGGAGCTATTAGGAGATACGTGTAATACAAAGAAGGACATACTAGGGGCTTTCTGGAAGAACACTTGCACAAATGTGACAACACCCTGAAGCACAACGGCGGTGACCCTTTTGAGAGTCACTCAAACTTAAAGGATTAGGAGGACAGTTTGAACTTAAAAATGGATTTCTTAAGCCAGACAGAAAAAACAAAGAACTGTATGACTTCACTCATATGCGGAATATAAAACTGAAAGCAACAAAGGAAAAAGAAATGAACAAACAAACAAACAACCCATGGACACAATCAATAGTTTAATGTTTATTTGGGGACGAGTGGGTTAGGGAGGGGAGATAGGGGAGGGGGTGGGAGGGGAGGGAGGGGAAGCTAAATAAAAGGTGATGGAAAGAGAAGTCACATTAGGTGGTGAACTCATTGTACAACAAGTTGACAATGCACTGTAGAATTGTATGCCTGAAACCTATGTAATCCTTGCTAACAGATGTCACCCCAATAAGTCTAACAATAAAAATGAATAAAAATAAATAAATAAATAAATATATTAAGCAAGTCACAACTTTCAAAAAAAAAATTCTGCTGAGAAATAGAAAGAATATTTTGCTAGCTCTAAGTAAATCAAATGGAAAACATCTCTGAAAACTTATTGGCTTTATTAGTAATTAAAATTGAACAGATTTTACCACCCCGCCCCCCCCACCCCCCCAAAAATGGATTTCTGTTCTTTGGTTAGTATTTAACTTGTGGCATCAGGACAGGAGAGAGGACATACACACATTGACACATCTTCAGCAATACACACTCCCCCACGTCTGGCCACCAGGTCAGAGTTACACAGCACATCTTTTTGTACCACCTGTCCCACCAGCCTCCAGTGCCTCTCCTCACCTGACAAGCAGGGAGCACTAACTACCTTGTAGACACAGAACAAGCAAGACTGTTGTAACCCCTGACCTCAAGACACCAGGCAGTTCTCAGCACACCCAAGCAGAGGGAAAGTCATGCCAGCGACCCCTAGTCTCTTGAATCACCGAGCACATGCACCTAAGTTGCTCAGTGACCCCCCAACTCAGAAGCACCCCAATCCCTTGCTAAGATAAAAAAACTATTAAAAATTACGTTGTAAACGCATAAACCAATAATCTGAGTGAATGGTCACGTAAAAATAGCAACAACGTGTGTACGAATGAGGGTGTGGACCCAAGACTCGTGCACGGCTGTGCTCCCCCAGCCCAGGGACAAGGTCAGCAGCTGGCTTTCATTGCCAGTTCTGGGGCCTGGAGAGGGGTTCTGAGCCTGCCACTCATTTCAACCAAATGTCACCACAACAAAGCAAGGTGGTGACCTCCTGGAGTTGACAAGGAAGCAATTTTCATAGTCCTAGGTTCTGTGGTCCATTGAGCCCGCGGCAGTGGATGCATTAGACACCCACCCCCCATGGCTGCAGAGGCCAGATGTGCCTGCATGATTTCCCACTCACAACACGTTCCCAAACCGGCAGCTCACTCTGAGCAGCGAGTGAGAGGATGACGGCATCAACCCTCCCCAACAGTGGGCTCTGGACAGCCCCAAGGCCTCTCTGTCCCCGTCTGCTGCCAGTAGAGTGAGAAGGCTGAGTGTGGTGGCCCTTAAGGTCCCGCCCTGTTCAGGGCAGCTCAGCTCCATGGTGAGCTGTGCAGAGTCTCAACTTGGTTTCCAGGGCTCCTCAGAGGGTACAATCGCCACCACTGCGCTCTGTAGCAACATGACTGCAAACAACTGGGTGCCTTCTAGTATTTTCCCAGGGTTGTTTTTTCAACATCGTCCTTGAGAGCTAACCAAAGCTATTTCTTAAAACCCCAAAATTAAGACCTAAATACTTTTAAAGTTCCTAAGGTCGTGGTCTAAAATAAGAATCCAGAAATACAGTAGCCCTTGTCCATGGCTCTGTTACATAAAACAAACAGTACTTCGAGTCACCTTTTAAAGTGTTTTACCAACTTACAACTTTCACCCAAAAAGACATCACAAAATATTGCAACTAAGTAGGTTCTACTCCTTACAGACACTGTTAAACGAATGACTTTCAACATGTTCAATATATCATTTCTTTAAAAAAATCATTAAAAAACTGGCAAAGAAGCAGAGTTACCCCCCAAAAGCAGGGACAGAATCTAAAAATAACAACACAAGGCTGCCCACAGTTCTTGGCCATGGCCCTGCGATGGAGAAAGTGGGAGGGAATGTCCTGCATGACCATATGCCACCTCAAGGCCTGGCCAAGGGTGTGCTCCCCTGAGCCTCCTCACTTACTACAAATGGGGCCCTGGGGACACTGAGTCCCAAAAGGCAGAAGAGCGGGAGGCAGCCTCCGAGCACCTTGCCCGGGGCGTCCGCATACTGCCCATTCCTACACAACCGGAAAGATGGTCTCGCTGAGCTGCTTCGTGAGCACATACCAAGTGAACCACTGAAGCCACTTTCACCGCCGTACTCCTCAAAACCTGCCTTACGAGGAAAGCGTACAACTGAAAGAACCGTGCCCCACTCCACGCCTAAGCTGAGGAGGCCCGTGGACACGTCAAGAAGAAACAAAGGACAGCACCCGGATCAGGGAGACTTTAGGGGGGAAATCTGTACTCTACTACCAAAGTCCACCCCCACCCCCAGTCTCCCAAAGCCACACTGGGGAGTGGTGAATCTCATGATCCCCCAAGCTAACCACACAGATGAACTCACTTCGGCTGAGCGGAGGCCAGTGGTCCCTGGTCATCTGAGTGGGGGCTCCCAAATTTGTAAATTTAAAGAGATTCTCAACGAGGTAAGATCTACGTCTGCTCCTCTTTCCCAAGTAGGGTACAGAATGGAACTGCCTTCTCATTAACAGAATGAATGGAGGCCAGCCCTCCGACAACGGTGTCTGACGGGCACACAGCAGCCCAGGGATGGTGACGGACGGGCACCTGCAGCCCAGCCTCACTCCTCAGCAGGCACCTCGTCTCCTTCAGCTCCTGCCCACATTGTTCTATAAATACCCCCCACCTTTAAAACGTCAAAACTGGAAAGCCTATATTAATATCAGCTTCTGAATTACCTATCTGATGAGTCAACAAGGATTAAAGAGCAAACCAGTGCTGGAAATAAAACCAGACTCACCCGACACCAACTCTGAGAAAGACGCACGTTTATTTCCAGATAGCTGACAAACCCCACGCTGAATGCCAAACCCAAATGCAACAGGACAGAAGCGCGTGGAAGCACATGTGGCAAGAGAAGCTGGAGGGCAGATCAGGAGGGGCCCTCTTGCCAGTCCCTGCGTCTCCAGCACGTTGTACCAGAGATGCAGACACGCACATGTGCAAAATCTTCAACGCACCCGGGAGGCCTGCAGGGCACCCCAGCAGCCCAGCCCAAGGATGCACTGGGCTTAGAGCACAGCAGGGAGCCAAGCAGCACGTGGGCAGGCCTCTGGGAGGCACTAAGCCGGGCGGGCGGAAAGCTAAAGCTAGGAGGCATGGAGGCCAGCGGGAGTGAGGCTGGAAGAACCTAAGGATGGACCCGGGCATAAATGGCTCCTGGAGAAACCACGACGAAAAGTGTGAAACACATCAAGCTGATTTGAGCGCCGGTCGTGAATTACACAGAGAGGCAAACGAAGGGCAGCACAAGACCTGAGTGGGTGCAGGGGAGGCCGCCCCAGCCCTGCAGAGGTCAACGCCCAGGCTTTCCCTTAAGCCTGCCAGGTGCCTGCGCAGCCAGGCTGGCACCACTCTCCACCCCTGACCTAAAGGATACACACACCTTTCATCAATTCCATCCTCTCCCCAAACCGACGCGAATTCACGTGTGTGGCGGCGCTGCCCCGCCGAACTACATGGGAACAATCACGTTCGATGAAGCTGGAAACAAGAACGCGACAACAGCCGAGGGCAAAACAAAGGAAAACAACTCTCCTTGCACACTAGCAACTGGATTTAGGTCCCGTGACCTGCAGGGCGAGTTCATCTTCCCCACTGAGCCCGGCCGCGCACGGGCCACCCCACCTGGGGAGAGCCCGCACCGGGAAACACCTGCTCGGCAAGTTTCTGAGCCGGGTCAGCCCGACTCCCTCCCGAAAGGGCGCTGCTTCCACCTCTCGGCCACTCCACAAACAGGGCCGATTTTCCCAGAAAAGAGCAATTTCTAAAAACGCTTCCAACTGCAAGACGGTGACACGGCCTTCGCTCTTCACTGTGCACCTGCAACGGGTAAGGAACGCCCTCGGGGTCCAGCAACTACGAGAATCGGTCGGTCCCTAAGAGCGACGGGACGGGGAGCTGTCCACCCACCGGGCCCGACCCCAGGGTTCCCCCGCGCGTCACGGGGCGCCGACGGAGCACCCTCCGTGCGGCAGCGGTTTCCCGCTCGGGCACCCCACAGCTCAAGTTCTGGAAGCCTGAGAACGGCCGGGCGTCCAGCGCCGTCCGCAGACTCGCGCCCCGCCCGCGAGACCCCGAGAGCCGCAGGGACGCGCGCCCCGCGACCGCGCTCCGGAGCGGCCGCCCCGCCCCCGCCCCCGCCGCCCCGCACCTGCGGCCCCGCCCGGCCCACCTCGGCCGTAGGCCTTGGCGCAGATCCACTGCAGGTTGGCGGCGATCTTGGCGCGCGCCGGGTCGTAGCGGTCCAGCGGCACGACGTCCGCGGCGCCGTCGGGCGCGGCCTCCATCCTCCTCCAGCCGTCCCCGGCCGCGCGGCCGCCCGCGTCCACCATCTGCACACAGAGAGGCGCTGCGGCGGGCGCCCGGCAACAAAGGCGCCACGCCGGGCCGCGTGGGGCCGCGCTGGACACACGGCTCGGGCAGCGCCGCGCGGGGCCCGAAGGCCGCCCCGCCCCCGCCCGCCTCACCTCAGAGCCGCCGCCGTCGCCGCCGCCGCGGGTGCTGCTGCTGCTGTTGCTGCTGCTGCTGCATGCTGCGGGGCCGAGCCACGGAGCCCGGGAGGCCGGGTGGGCGGCGGACGCGGGCGCGGGCCGGGCCGCGAGCCGGGCGGGGGGCGCGTGCGCGGACCCGGGGGCGGCGGAGGCGGCGGCGACCGCTGAAGGGACGGCCAACGGCGGGAGCGCGCGCACCACCCAGGCCCTGCGCAGGCGCACTGCGCGCGGCCTGCCGCCCCGCCCCTGGCCCGCGCTCGCTCCTCCCCTTTCCGCAGGCGCAGTGGGCGCTGGCCGAGGCCCCGCCCCCGGTTCGCGCTCGCTCCGCCTCTTTCCGCAGGCGCCGTGGTGCTGCCCGAGGTTCCGCCTCTTTTCGCGGGTGCTAGGCGCGGGGTCGCGCGGCGCGGGTGGAGCGGGCTGACAGGCCCCGGAGGGTCCCGCAGCAGCTCTTTGTCTGGGCCGCACATCCTCCTCCCCGGCACTGGGTCGTCCGGACCGGAGTCCCCCAGCCGCTGCCGGACGGGCCGGAGCCCCTCACGGAGGCGTCAGCATCCCTGCGGGACCGCCCGGGCCCAGCCCCAGCGCAGGCCGATGGTGACCCCCATCCGCAGCCCAGAGCCGGTCCAGGGCTTCCCCTTCCCGGAGGCCAGCGTTGGGAACCAGGGGTCGCCCCCTCCCACAGAGGGACTAAGCCCGAGGACTCCCCGCTGGGAGCAGCCCTGGTGATACTCTCCCTCCTTCCCCGAAATCAGCGCTGGGGGCCAAGGGACGCGTCTTCCCATGGCGACCCTTGGTGCCAAGGGGCCCTCTCCCCCAAAGTGACACTGGAAGCAGCCCCCCGGGAATACCCTGGGGAATACCCTTTCTGCCCCTCCCATCGCGGAGGGAGCCCTGGGAACCCCACCCCAGAGCAGCTTCCAGAATCCCTGCTCTTGCAGAGAGCTTAGAGCTTGGGGGATCCCCAGAGCCTGCCAGGGGCCCGCTGTGCCTGGGACCACCCCAAGTGGGCACTAGCCACGGTCTCCAGGGTACTGTCCAGGGAAGATGGGCGTCTGGACCCATAAGACTCACTGCATTGTCCTCACCCCCAGCACAGCCATAGGCAGGAGCCTCAGACATCCCCTTGAAGGGGCTGGCGGCAGCCTGATGCAGGCAGCCTCAGAGGGCCTGTTTTCAGCTAATTGCACCGTGAAACGTGGTGTGCCTGCCACTTATCTGAGGAACTCACACCCAAACAGAAAGGGCTATGGCTTCTGTGCCATGCACCAGGGTCCAGCAATCCCAGGCCCTGGTAGCAAAGGCCAGGATGGCCTCCAGGGGTTTTTAAGGTGTTACCAACCTCCACTTACCTGAGCCAACCTAAGCCAGAAAGATGACCCAGATGGTCAGTGACGGAAGCTCAGAGGACCCAGCCGGTCAATCAGATGCACCCATGTGCAGGCCTGGGCCCCACTCTGGTTCACAGCAAAGAACAAAACGCCAAGCTCCGCCCACCCTCACGGAGCTGAGGTCCAGTGAGAAGGAACCTGGGTGCTGCACAGCACAGAGGCAGCCAGCAGCACTGGGAGGAGGCATCGGAGCAAAGGCCTGCAGGAAGTGAGGGGCAAGCAGGAGAGTTTCTGGGGCACGGTGTTGTGGGCCGGGGGTACAGCAGACAGGGAACCCTGAGAAGGGAGTGCCTGGCATGTAAGAAACAGGGAGGCCACTGTGCCGGGCACCCAGGATGGAGAGGCACTGGGAGGAAATGGAGGTGGAGGGTGGAAGGGTGGGGGCGAGTCTGGCACAGGGAGAATGTCGACCTCTTCTCTGAGGTGGGAAGCCATGGAGGGACGGGGTTGGGGAACTCTGCACTTGACTTTCTGCACACCCAGCCCCCAGCCGCGGCTCAGAGGAGAACTCACGGGCTGGCTGGGGAAGCCCCAGGCCTGGCCCCACTCTCCCAGGACACTCAGTCCTGTGCTCCCTTCTGCTGGCCTGGCCCATGCTGTTCCCTGCTCGTCCCGCCCCAACCAACAGCTGCGGTCCCCGTGGGCACCATGCTGGTGCTTCGCTGCCCAGTGGGACAGAGCGTTCACTGTGGCTGGGTGCAGTGGGGCACACAGCAGCTCCCCGGCAAACCAGACTGCACGATCAACCCTGGATGCAGATGGGGCCATGGGGCGGCACGGCCACCAAGGGCTCCGTCTTCTCGTAGTTATGGTGGACCCGATGATCCCACAGCTGACCAACCACGGAAACCCATGGACCCTTCCAGTGAACAATGTCAGTCTGAACATGTGCAGTGGGGGCTGACCACTCCCAGCTGACCTGGCCACCCACCAACCACGGCACCCAGACACGTGGCCCCAGATGCTCCCCAAATGGCATGGGGGGGAGAGCTTGGCCTCCCAACCTTCCCTTTATCACTCCTCCCCAGGGACAAAAGTGCTAATTTGAGTTAGACTTAATTGAATTAATTAAAATTGAATTTCCCCTTTGGGAGAGGAATTAAACAGGACGGGAGAATGTTGTGTCGGTTGGGCTATAAAGGACCTCAAACCACTGTAATAGTCGGGATTCCTTTTGCCTCAGCCACCCCCCCACCCCCACTCCCAGGGAAAAGGGATTTTCACCCCCTGGGGACAGTATCAGTCTCCTTGGAGAAGGCATGGGACACGGGGGGTTGCAGAGGCTTGGGCAGACACAGGCCACTAGACTCAGGGTTGGCAGTACCCCCCTGACCGGGAGCTGACCCCAGCCTGTCCTTCCGTGTACCTTCCTCCAGGGGAGCTCTGAGTGCAGACTGTGTCCTCGATGCTCTCGGCTGCAAAGGAGGATCATGTGGGGACACCCTCCTCCCCTTCCGTGCGGACAAAGCATCTGGGAGTGGCCATCCGGGTGTCTGCTGCCCACAATTCCAAACCTGTGATGCACAGACCCCTTGCGGCCTGGGGACCACCGAAGATTGTGCAAAACCAGCTGTGGTCTTCTGCGTAATCCCACCATCCTATGTAGGGGAACGGCCCTGGTGCCGCCCCGGTGCACAGCTGACACTGAGCTCACAAGCGGGCTGCCCAGCACTTCCTCCCGCCCAGGAGCAGGGCCCCTTACAGATGCCACCTGAGCCGTCACCGTGGAGGAGGGTGCATTTTAAGGCTGCAAACTCCACTTTGTTTGGTTTGAGAGGTGCAAATTACACACATCTTGGGGATTTAGGAAAGAGCCACTCTTCCTCCCTCCGGGTTGAAGCCTCAGGACCTGGGCTCCACACGAGCTCTGACAATCAGCTCTTGTCAGAAGCAGAATGTGTGACGAGCAGGGCCACGGAGCCACCAGAGGCCAGCCACCCCTCCTACCGGCCCTCTAACGGAGGGGGACCTGTGGCTCCAAGACATCATGTATTTGCCACAAGGGAGGCACCTTGAAGGTTCGCAGAGCTGTGAATATGCCCATTGCAGGGGTGCCTGCGCCTTGGGGCCCATGGGAAGGAGGTGCAAGAGAGGACTGGGTTCCCCGGGCTGCCTGGGACTTGTTCAACCACAAATGTCCTCTCAGTTCTGGGGCCAGAAGTCTAAGATTAGGGCTCGTGAGGGTCCTGCTGAGGCTGAAGAGGGTTTTGCTTCAGGCCTGCCCAGCTTCCGTGGGGCCCCCATCCTGGTGTCCCAAGCGCTCCCTCCAGCTGCACAAGGCCACCTCCACGTCTGTGTCCGTGCAACTGCCTCCTTACCGGTCCTCATGCACCTCTGTAAGAGCTGTGTCTCAAATAGTCACGTCCCAAGGTCCTGGGGTCAGTTAGGGCTCGAGCATCTGTTTGAAGGACACAACTCAACCCCAGACAGCTGCCTACATTGTGAGGGGTCTCAGAATAGATGACATGGGACACACTGGGTCATCACCCAGGGCTCCGATCCCTGACCTATGCCATGTCACCTGTGATTCCTGATGCTGGCTCATGGATCTGTCCCCCTTAAACTCAGGCTTCCAGGAGCACCTGCCAAATATGAGAGCCTGGAGCTGTGAGATAAAACTCGTCACCACGGCCCTCGGAGGCCCAGTGGTGCTGGAGGTGGCCCGCAGGAGATGGGCCCTGTGGGAGAGGGACCCTGCATCCCCCCTCCTGGGGGAGAGGGGTCCTGCGTCCCCCACTGTGGGTGACGAGCCCTGCATCCCCCACTCCTGTGGGAGAGGGACCCTGCGTCCCCCCTCCTGGGGGAGAGGGGCCCTGCTTCCCCCCTCCTGGGGGAGAGGGACCCTGCGTCCCCCCTCCTGGGGGAGAGGGGCCCTGCATCCCCCGCTGTGGGACAGGCCTCCTCCCTCTGGCCCCTTGCTGCACTCTGCTCTCTGCTCACTCCCTTGTCCTGCCTCAGGGTCCTGGGCTTGGGGGAGCCCACGCTTCATGTGCTTCCCCAGAGCTTGTCTCCAGGCCCGCCACGGCTGCCTCCCGCCCTGGAGCTGCTGCCTGGCTCCCCACTCCACCCCGTCCTCACGCTGTGGCCTGTCCTACACTGTCACATAGCCGGCACCTGGGCAATGGAGTGATTGGACGCTACTTCCTATCAGGGAGTCCCCGTGCCAGCCCTGGGTTCCGGCCCTCATGGCAGGATGCAGGTGGGGGGATGCCTGGGAGTGGATCCCAGCATGTGCATCAAGTCCCCATCACCCCAACCCAACGCCGGTATCTCCCAGCCCTGCGGACAGGGCCAGGACTTTCTGGAACACTTGACTCTTCAGGGCCAGAGGACCCCCAAGCACCTCACAGCCAGCTACCCCTGGGACACAAATGACTCTTCACACAGCTTCAGGGGTATTTCCTAACTGTCTTAACATGAGGCTTAGAGGAGGTGAGATTCATTCACTGCCTTTAAAAGTTATTTTTAATATTTCTGTCTATAAGATTTAAATCTGAATCTCAAGAACGATTAAAAAAAAACTAGTTCTGTGTAAAGAAACATTTCTTTCCAACACCCTGGCCCACCTGGCACGGGGGGGGGGGGGGGGGGGGGGGGGGGGGGGGGGGGGGGGGGGGGGGGGGGGGGCGGGGCTTGGGCGGGGGGGACCCGCCCCACGCCTGCTCCCTGGGGGCCAGCAGGCGGCGCTGCTTCGGGAGAGCTTAACATCTCACGTCCGACAACCAACTGCTTTCTAATGAGCTGTTTTTAAAAAAAGGAAACAACGGCTTTCTCATTTTAAAACACAGATACGGTTTCTCAAAGAAAGGCAGTCAGGGGCAGGGCAGGGCACGTCTGTAGGGGCTGAGACCCCGCCGGCGACCTGGGATGGCACGCCGGCTCTGTGACCGTGAGGCCCTCACCGCCAGAGAAAACGTGGGACTTGGCCAACAAGCACCCAGGCGGAGGGGCGGGCACGCTGACCTTATCGGCAACACGCACACACGACGTCTTTGGCACTAGAATAATGACAACACTACCAGAGAAACTATGAAAAGGGGAATTTACTTATTAAAGAAAAGTCACCTGTGAATTCCTCCACTTAAATTAGTCACTTGCTGCCACCACTGTGGGTCGAAACATGCCTTCTTCCTAACAGCAAGTGGACTCTACAAGCAGCGCCTATGGTCAACTCAAGTAGCGTTTCAAGAGCCCAGAGGGACCCCCCTGGAGGGAGGCGACCCTCCCTGTGCACAACCACTTGTTTGTAAACACTGTCGCAGGCTGGACGGCCGCCGGGCGCGTCGCGGCACACAAGTTTCTAAGCAGTAAGATCGAAGCAGGAGAGCGCCCGGCGCCCTGACAACCCGGGGCTGGGCTTGGAGGGCGGGGTCCCGGCACAGTCCCCGCCAGGGAGCCGAGGGGTCTCCACCCACTCCCCACACTTGGCTGAGAAGTAAGAGGGCTTGGCCCGGGCCCGCCCTTCCCCCAGCGGAGCAGCGTGGGAGCTGCCTACGTGCGGTTCAGGGTCTGGAAGATTCTGGAGATCTGCAGCATGACTGGCCCTGTCTCAGGGTCGTTCATCCACTGGGTGCTGTTCAGTGGGTTTTCAAGCATGTCTTCAAATGCTGTGGGGAAACAGAGCCACGCTGAGTGACCACTCCCCTCCGCACGCGTGCGCACGGCGGGGACCGTCCACAGCCCGGTCACGCAGGTGTGTCCCTGCTAACCACCCCCACGGCGCCTGATCTGCTGCTCCCATCGGTAGCTCTGAAATCGGAAGACGGTGTCTTCACTTCTGGCGGTGGGGGTGACAGGCCTCGTATGCTCACTGGCACACGGACTTTGGAAAGCAGTTTGGCAACCGCCACCAGGAACCTTAAAAATAGTCGCAGCCGTGACTCAGTCATCCCACTTGGGCCCTACCCTGACAACAAAGAAATCTGAGGAAGGCTTACATGTGGAGATTCTCTCGTAAATGTGACAACATCTAATTGCAAAAATCAAAATGCTCAATCTTAAGGACACGGTTTTAGAAAAACATTAAAAATGTGAGATCTTTAAAAGGAGAACTGATTTTCTAAACAGTTTTACAAAATTGTTTTCCCAGAAAACAGGTGCCTTCCAGTAAAAGGCTCCAATCCGCACGCAGCGTCTCAGGGAAGGAGGGTGCAAGCTGCAGGGTGGGGCCGCTCGGGTGTCTGGGAGGCAGCGGCCCCGCACAGACCCGCACGCCAGCCAACTCCCAGGCAGCCGGGGAGGCAGCCCCAAGTGCACAGGCTTCACCGGGAACGTTTACTCAGGAATTCCCAGCTCCTTGCGCAGGGCCACGTGGGACCATGGCCCATTCTGTGTAAGACCTGACCACCCGCCGGCCCTCACACCATCACCAGGGGGCCTCCTGATGAAAATCCTCTGAAAACCGGTTAAAATTTTATCTGAAAGAGAATCCAGAAGGAGCACTTGGCAGCTAGGAGAGCGAATGTAAGGCCCGGCCACAGGGTGAGTCCGGAGGTAGCGGGGTAGCTCCATGAAGCGGGCTGGGAGGCCCATTTCCTCCCAGCAAATGGCAAAACAATTCCAGAGGGAGGAAAGCGCCAACAAAAAGACGACAAAGGGAGCTCCCTATGAAAAGCCACACACGTGAATAACTTACAGGGGGAAGGACGTCCTTGTGCGTGTCCTAACTTGTGAATTTCAAAAAGAAAGGTGCCACACAAAATGAAACGACAAGTAAAAGGTTTGCAACGTGCTACAGATAGACTCTTAACACAGGTCAGACCGACATCGTGACTGGAAACCAGGACAGACACACAGAGGCCAACGTGGGACAGCAGAAACGCAAATGGCAGAGCAAATGCATTCAGCTTACTAAGGACAGAGCAACCGAAATGCTGCGTCTGTGGGGAGGGGTGGGCCGGAGCGCGGCCCGGCGGCGGGAGGAGCGGGGCCCGGCGGGAGGGGCGCGGCCCGGCGGGAGGGGAGGGGCGGGGCCCGGCGGGAGGGGCGCGGCCCGGCGGGAGGGGCGCGGCCCCGGCGGGAGGGGAGGGGAGGGGCGCGGCCCGGCGGGAGGGGAGGGGCGCGGCCCGGCGGGAGGAGCGTCCTCTGATAGCAGGGAGAGCAAGCCGGGTGGCCCCGAGAGTCCGCAGTGCGCCACCCCCTCTGACGTGCCCACCTGCTAAGTGTCGGCCCTACGAAACGTGAGCTGCACCCGCAGCGCAGGCACAAAGGTGCACCGCAGCAGCCGGTCCCCAAACCGTGATGGAAAGTTTCGGTGACCACAAACAGGTAAAACCGCAGCTTCTCTCCACGATAAAACCCCTGCACCCACGAACAACTCCGCTTTCCAAGTAGTGAAGACCCCACAAAGGCACCCGGCGTGCCCACCCGCGCGCTGCGGGACGAGAGCTGGGCTGCGCTGTGACCGCTCCCACCCGGACCCCACAGAAACGGGCCGATGCGGGTCAGGGCTGACTTCCACTTGCTGCTTCATCCTTTTCTGTGTTTTTCAAATTTCCTATGATGAATATTTTGCTTCATCGGAAACAATCACACAGGGGCTCCCTGGTCGTGTCATGGCTGGGCTTTGGCGCTCTCAACGCCGCATCCTGGGTTCGATTCCCAACCAGGGAGGTACCCCCCCAAAAAACAAAAACAACAATGACCACGCACATCAGAAACGCCTGAACAGGAGCCTGAGGGACACGTGTGACCGCAGAGGCACCCGGCAACCGTGACCTCCGCACAGCAGGCCATTCGCTCTGGGTGACTCCGAGACCGCAGGGAGGCCTGGGGCCGGGCCTGCGGCAGAACCAGGACAGACAGAGCCCCGAGCGCTGCCCCGAGCCCAAGAGCCCTGCCAGGCAGCAGCGACGGGGTTCTCAGCTCGATTCCACTGACCTGCAGCCCTACAAAGTGGGTGGCATTCTGTGGGGTTTGATTTGCAAATGCCAGGAAGGCTGGACGTA
Source organism: Lyroderma lyra (assembly GCA_004026885.1). NCBI lineage: Eukaryota > Metazoa > Chordata > Mammalia > Chiroptera > Megadermatidae > Lyroderma > Lyroderma lyra. Next base: position 624 of record PVJL010006445.1, on the reverse strand, counting down.
GACCACGCACCACGCGATGATCTCGACAGCGAGGGGGCAATCAGCAAAACTCGGGCCCAGAGGACAAAGGAACTCCCTAAGCTGACCAACTACAGCTTCACAGACGAGGAAAGCCGGCGGCTCCTCGCAATCCCAGTGCCAAAGCCCTCCAGCAAGGCCGAGGGCAGAGCTGGGCAGCGGGTCTGAGGAGCAGGGCAATGCTTCCAGCATGGTGGGGGCTGCATGGCGCCTGGCACAACAAGACAACGAAGTCACCACGAGCCAGCGCCGAGGTGCGGAACTGGGGCACAGGCTCCCCGCCTCGCAGCACACACACGCTTCCGGGCACAGGCAGACGTAGAGAAAGGCAGCATCTGACCCTGGGACGGAGGGCTTTCTTCTAAAGGTGCATCGTACACCAAACACCCACACGGTCAGCTACATCAACACCCGGGGCTTCTGTTCACCAGTGAGCAAAGGAAGAGGTCGGAAGCTAGGAAACAGCACTGGCGACACAGGTCACCGACAGGGTCTGTGTCCAGCCGGCGGGAGGGACTTCCTGAATGACTGAGAGGAGCTGTGCAACGGAGAAGACGCCATAGCGTGGGCCAGAGGCCATTCAGAGCCGGGGTCCTGGGAGTGTCC